>JAPKLW010000045.1:502043-595893 GCA_026898455.1 Plectranthus barbatus
TGCTCCATTAGCTTGAATTCCATGTGTGGAGGAATTTGTGCCTGCTTATTTGAACATCAACTGCTTTCAGGACGGGTTTCCATTGAATTTTGGCCTAAAACATATTTGGGTTCGGTCTTTTCTCACTTCTTCCTCTTTTCGATGCAAGTTAGCATCGATTGGCCCCAGGGTACTTGGTCAAATCTTGTAAACAGCTCAAATGTGCATGAAATCTGCATAAACAACCACAAACTAGACCAAACGTAATAATTCCTTAAAGAATAGGAATAATGCATGAAAACATCATGTAATGGCTCAGTTTGAAGTATAATCTAAATATAAATCTATCAATAAAATGCACAGAGTGAGTGTTTA
This sequence comes from Plectranthus barbatus, assembly GCA_026898455.1. Classification (NCBI taxonomy): domain Eukaryota; kingdom Viridiplantae; phylum Streptophyta; class Magnoliopsida; order Lamiales; family Lamiaceae; genus Plectranthus; species Plectranthus barbatus. The sequence continues at coordinate 502,398 of JAPKLW010000045.1, forward strand.
TCAATCACCCACACTCACGACCCTCCCCTATTTTCCCTACGTATTTCCAGAAAATGGAGTCCAACAAAGCACATCAAAACAACAACAAATACGCGACAAGGGAATACGCACCAAAAAGACCACCCCGATACTGCCTGCAGAGGCCACTATTTGCAAGCAAAAATAAGAATCATTCAAGTACAGAGAAGTTAAAGAGTTGTTCGAAGTGAATAAATTAAAATAGTTCAAAAGATTTAAAGTTATTCAGATATAAGGTTCAGTAGAGAGGCAAAGTCAGGACGCGGCAAACAGGGAGGGTTGCGGGTTCTCCGAGGGAGTAGGCTGCTGACCAGACGGACCGTCCCTTTAAGGCTCCTCGACATTCAGAGTTTGATTGGGAGCATTCTCGGCAGGGGACTGCGCGAGGGTCTCCTGCTGACCTTTCCTATTAGGCTCGAGAGATGGTGACTTGCACTCAGCTCCTTCCTCAGGCTCGTCCAGGAAGCCCAAGTTCAAGTCAGGGAACTTTAACGCAAGGCGTGCACGAACATCGGCCATCGCAACCATCATCTACATAAAAAGTTAAACTTGTCAACACGCTCAAAGCACAGCATAACCAAGTAAATGTCACGCACCTCATATGTCTCACTAAAGTGCTCAGAGACCACGATGGCCGAGTAGTCCAACCCTTCACCCTTCTTGAGGCGTGCAATTCATCGTCCAAGTCGGTCAGCTCTTCTCGAAGGTTGATGTCCTGCGCTTGAAGCTCCTCCCGCACAGAGCACAACTAAGTCGTTAACGTGCATACCTCGCCCCTGAGAGATTCCACCTCCGACAGAGCTTCAGCGAGCTCCTTCATAAGATCCGAGGATTCGCTCTTGGCGCGCTCCAGCTCTGCCTTACAAAGATAAAACGCCTCCTGAGTACCCCCGAGCTCCTCCTCAAGGGCCTGGACCTTGCTCACCAACTCCGCAACCTGGGGACCAGCCGCCTTCGTGTTTTCTAAGTCTTTCAACAGTACCTCGACATGAGTCATCACCTCCCGATGCAGTGTAAGGAGCCCTATAATGTACTGCAAAGAACAACCAACAACGTCAGGTAATGAGACACAAATTATAGCAATATGAAGACTTCCACGAAAAGTGCCTCCATGGCACGGGTATCCACATCGACCATCTTCTAAAAAACCAGACCTAAGAGGCTTCAAGAATAGAGACAGAGCATGTTAGCAGCTTACACACCCTCGCCACAAACAACTCGATGTCACCTACACGACCAGCACGAGGAGGGGCGGAGGAGAAAGATGGGAGCGGGGCCTTTCAACCTCATGCTTGGAGGACTCCTCATGGACGGCCTCCTACCCGCGATGCCTCCTCTAACGGCGCGCATCCCTTTTTTCCACAAACACCACGTTCCTCTCCTCCCCCCTCTTCTCTCCTTTGGCTATCCTTGCTACGAACAAACGACTGTCTCTTTTCTTGGTCAGTCATGGATCGCTTGCATAGAGGGGATCCAGCCCGGCACCCGGATGGGGATGCTTCCTGTCCGACTGACCTGCCTCCTCATGGGCACGCTCCTTCACTCTCAATGCCTTCGCCAATGCGGCCCTCGTAGCTTTATTCCCTCTCATCTTTGCTGGAAAATCCACCACCTTATCGTCCGGATAACGAATGTGGAAAGTAGAGACACTCCTACCAGCTCGAACCTCCTTTCACGACCTCGCCTCGATAGCGTATGCCTTGTCAACCCTTCTCAGCTTCGCTCGAGTCAACTCGATGTGACACAGACCTGCAGAAGCAACAAAGAAAATGAACATTAGAAAGAAGGCACATAGGCGAACAAACAAGCCATCATCCATGGAGTGAGCACAAACTTAAAACATCTTTGGCAACCGGAGTGAAATCTGGGTCATCGTGATCTATCCCCAGAAAAGACCATTTGTTCCACCACCTTGAGGAATTTTCTAGAGCCTCATTAACCAGCGGAGAACTGTCCCCTGTCCATTTTGTTGCATAATAGTACCCGGGGCAAAAAGGGTTAAGCATGTACATGTAGTGCCATTCCCGAATGGAGGGAAGACCCAAGCCATTATCCATAAAGATGAAGAGAGTGCCTACCATATGGCACCAAGTGACAGGGGAAAGGTTGTAAGGAGCGAGACCGTAGGAGTTGAGGATGTCACAGAAAAAAGGGTGCAGAGGCAGATCTACCCCTTTTTCAATAATCGGGAGGTAAAAAACTATGTAGCCTAAAAGAAGGTTGTAACGTCTCTCTATATTTAAGGGAACCCGAAAAGGAACGACCTCTCTAGAAACCTGTCTTATAATCACACGAAGTTGTAACTCCGACATGGTAGATTTTGCTTCTAATACTTGCCCTTTCTTGGATGCTCCCTGTCTCCCCTTCTTTGTCCGGGCAGATTGCACTGGGGGTTTGCCCCCTGAAGAAGATGAAACCTCGACAACCCAGCATTTGAGGACCGGGGCTACCTTCTCACTCGGTTCGACTTCCAGCGAACCACAGCCCAGAGAAAGGGACCCAACCACCTATGAAGCTGACGACTCTGAGGGCAACAAATCGAAAAAAAGAGGAGGAGAACTACTCCCTTTGTTTTGGGAATCGGAGGCGGAAGACATTATAGGATAAACCACTCAAGAACTCTAACCACGCCAGACGCGCAAATATAGAACCTCCTAGAAAAGAATAATTCAAAAGGGTAAAAAGCATGCAAACGTGACAAACCTTACGGTAGAAGAAACCTCCCTCAATCGAAATCGTGCAACCACCGAATAACTCTCCAAGAACTCCGAAAAAAGAGGGTCGTGCGGAGATTAAGAGAATGAGATGTGATTAATCGGCGACGGTTCATTTTCCCACGAACTACTCACAATTACCCTAATTTCCCCACGTAATTACGGTTATGACCACACTACCGACAAAACTGCCCCTTTAACTCCCCACGTGCACTTTTTGAAGTCGCAACCTGGTGACTCACGACCTGGCATATTTGACCCGGTAAGTCATGAATTTAAATTCCATGCTAATCAACACGACCTTAGGGTCCGATCCTTTTAAATGACCTTGGGGTCCATCAACTAAGCAGGACCCAAACCCCTATGTACGAATTCCCCACGGGAATGCACAAAGCGTTGTACATGAGAGCATAGCTCCCATAAAGCGGGACATCTCACGAGATGTCCCCCTCCTATCTCATGGTTCCGGACCCACGACTTGAGCCCACAAGATAGCTCTATGGAGCCACTAGCATTCCCATGTAAGGACCTGCCAGCAAGACCTTATATCTATCGAGCTCACCCATGGGGAGATTGACCATCCAAAGGAGATAGAGACCTCACGAGGACCCCTCAAGGGCTCTCGATGCCACCTTACGAGGAACTCAGAACTTCTGCACTTTGAACACTTGCGTATGATGGGTATGACCCAACTGTTCGACCTTGGGGCCTCTCTAGTGATCAACCCCAAGCCTGAAGGGGCTATTTTTGGGCCCAAAAATGATTAGACTATAAGAGTTAGGCCCAGGCCCAATAGAGACGGCAACGGCCTAAGAAGGTCCACTCGAACAGGTTCAACAACCTCCGAACAATGAACCTTATCAAGCTTACAAGGACCTATCCAATGGGACCAATCTAACAGATCACAATCCACCAGCAGGGTCCAGCTCCCAAAGAACACGACCAAGAACCTCGGATCACGATCCACCAGTAGGGTCCAGCTCCCAAAGAACATGACCCAGAACTTTGGATCACGACCCACCAGCAAGAGCACTACCGAGAACTTCCACGACCCATTCCTCCTAGCGAGCAGTTCCAGAGCCAGCACGCACGGCCTACCAAGAGGATTAGAAAAGTAGATCCCAAGCTGCACAAAGCTTGGAAGGCAAGTGGAAAACCCAATCCAACTACCCCGTGGAAATCAAAACTGCCCCCGGGATCTCCGCGCTGTCAACAAGAAGGACATCTGACCAAGTTAAAACCCTAGATTAACAGCCCCGAAGAAGGTGCAACGACCACTACCCCTAACGGCCTCCACGGAAATCAGAACTACTCCCGAGATTTGATAGGGTTGTAACGGCTCCTTTAAACTATAAAAGAGTCGTCGATAGCTCATTTTGCACACAATTTTTTCCTCTAAGATACTCGTACTCTTTAGCTCATTTGCTCAATTTGTTATTATAAATAATATATTCGTCTTATTTTGTTGGTCTTTGGTCATATTCTATTTTGTTTCTCATAAGTTCCAAGGGTCCTTATTTAATCACAAATCAAACCTCAACAGAGCCCGTGGAGAAGGGCAGTAAGAAAATGAAGGTCGTAGATGAGAGGCGGAAGCAAGCTGAGGCTAAAGCTGCTAGTGGTAAGGGGAAGGAGAAAGTGGAGGTAAGCAATAAGCGCAAGGGCGATAATACTGACTCATCCGCATGGCGCAAGCTGACTTTCAGGGAACCGGATGTAGAGATTCCTCAAGAGATACACATTCGTTACTTATTTGATACTCCTGAGGATAAGACTTTTGATGATACTCCTGAATATCAAACTGAGCAACCCACTATCGAAGTTTTGGTGGAGGAAGAACTGGTGGAAGGGGCAACCAACCTGAAACAACCGGCGGAAGAAGATGTGGAGAAGGAGACTAATGAGGGCACTCAGTAGGAGACTGAGATGCCAGAAACCGAAGTGGTGGAGGAAACTCAACATGAAAAATAGGTACCAAAAAAGATTGTAGAGGTTCATGCTGAGGAGATTGTCCTTGAAATAGCTCGTGAGGTTGTTGAGCTTGCCATGAATAACAAGGGAAGCAATCTGAGGAAGTGCGGGCAACCACCCCGGACAAACTGTCGGATCAGGAGAAAGCGAAGGAGACGGGCGAGGGGAATGCGCAAGGGGAGATCCCCTCCCAAGCTGAGACTGAGTCTACTCAGCTTCAGCTTGAGACCACTCATGTTGAGAGTTCTTGAGATGATCAGGGAGGTGATGGTGCAATGGAGATTTCATCTGATGACTCCCTAATCACCTTTGATGAAGAAGACAACCAGAGCAATCCTCAGATGACTGAAGAGAGAAGGATCATGCTTACAAGCCTAGTCAGTTTCATGAGTATAAGGTTCAGCTACCTCATCCAGAGTCATCTGATGAACGATTAAGATGATGGTGCCCACCAATCCGACGAACTGAATTAGGGGATGCCAAGCTGATCCCCTGGGTTGTTGAAATCTCACAAAGGATAGAGCGGAAAGTCATTGAAGAGATCAATTTGCTCTATCTTGATCTACTGACGGAAGATACCAAGGCCTGCAAAGTGTTGAGGCAAGAGTTCAGGAGGTGGAGGAGGTTCGACTTAGCCATGCACGAGTTGGCTAGGTTGGGCCTGACCTACTGGAGGTTAGAGGAGGTATGGGCAAATGAGTGGAGTGCCCAGGCGGAGACATGGCAGATAAATGAGAGGGAAGTCCGGATGAGGTTGCTGGCTACCTGATCCTACCGAACTAAAACATATGATGCGCACAAGTTTCATCTAGATGCTCACAGGCTGCTCCCCTCTGATTACTTATTTGTACCTGAAGCACCCATCTCTGCTCCTCTAATCACTCAAGTACATCCTACTCAAGCTGACTCTTTTATCATGCATGTTGAGTCGAGACAGAGTCAGCTCCAGCTCTCACTCTGGAAGACTATCAGAATATCATCGCTGCCAAGAGAGAGAAGATGTTGAAACTTAAAGAGTTAGTGTTGAAGCTGAACTATAGAGAACATCAGAAGATCTGGCTGCTGCTGAACAAGAAAAGGTAGATTTGGAGAAGGCCATGGCTCTCTCCTTCGAACTGACTATACAAACTACAGCGGAGAGAGTCACTAAAATTTTAAGTCAAGTCATTGGCCTGAGCTTACAACCTCTATTCTGAGCTGTCAGACTGATAAGGGCCAAGAGGATCAGGAGATTGATTGAGGCTCACGACGCTGAGAAGAGGAGGACGCTGCAAGAGGTTGAGTGTCGTAGGAGGGAAGAGTATGATAGGGTGGAGGCTGAAAGAAGAAGAATGTGGGGTCTGGTGCCAGTCACTCACATCATTTGAATTCCTGAGTTGCCCACTACCCCCACTACCGAAGTGCCTGCTATCACCTCCGGCAAAACTAAGACTCATATCCAAACCACAACTGAGCCGACTCTGGTGGCCTCAATGACAGATATGCAAGTATTCTTCTAGAATCAACTTGATGAGCTCAAGGCCCATTTTGATCAGAAAGAAGCTGAAACTTTTGAATCTATATCATCTATCAAGTCTACCATCTCGACCCTAGTTGACATTATCAAAAAGGGGGAAGAAGAAAGGCAGAAAGAAAAGGAAGAGCGGAGACTGAGGTAAGAAGAAGCAAGGAGAAGAGAAGAGGCAGAAGAGAAGAGGAGGTAGGACCAGTTCAATATGCTTGCGGAACTTGTCTCAAAACTGTCAGGAGCTAAACCATCTTCATTTGAACCTCTTCCTCCATAATTCTCTTGGTACTGAGTTTTTGGTACATAGTTTTTTTTTCGTAAGTTCAGTTTCTATTCTTTCATTGTACTTATAATTTTTCATTCATTAATGAAAGTTCTAAACTGACCTTAGACAATCTCTCATTCTCTCTCTCTCTCTCTCTCTCTCTCTCTCTCTCTCTTTCTCCCTCTCTCTCCTTTCCTTCTAAGTAATTCTAATCTGGTTGATCTCACTTTTCCAAGTGTGAGCAGCAAACTTATATTTCCATCTATTTGTAATTATAGAGAAATAACTCTCCAATTCAGGGGGAAGATCAAATAGAGTAGGTCAGAATAAAGGACTCGTGTACTGAGTACTGTCCTTGTAAACTTAGTACACCATGCTTCCTTTTATTTTCTAACATTAAGTAAGTAGTTTTGACAATATCAAAAAGGGGGAAAATTTTAGTAACTGAGTTTCAGCTCAACTCTAAATTTTATGTTTTGATATATCAAAGCTTACTTTAGTATTAAGTTTCTAGAGTTATTAAATGTAATCCTTGTAAAGGATTGATCGAGTTGTAATAGAAACTTAGATGATGAAGTCCGAGCAAAGGAATCAGAAACTTAGTTTCTGATGAAGACATTCAAGAAGATAAAGCTCGAGATATGAAGGACATGAGTACGTGCTTAAAACTTAGTAATGCCAGAAACTTAGTTTTCTTGAAACTAAGTGTTGAAAACTGAAACTGAGTCTCACTAAGTATGGCAGATGACTATACTGACTTTGGAATGTCAACATGGGGAAGGCCCTACTGACTTTGGAATGTTAGTATGGAGAAGTCCTATACTGACTTTGGAATGTCAATATAGAGGTTCAAAAGTTCAAAAGCACGTGAAACACGAGTGTTCGAAGTCAGACTTAAAGGCACTTCAATGATAAGTCAAAAAGTCAGTACGAGGATGTCCCATACTTTGTATTCCTTGGACTGAAACTGAGTATGACAAGAGCAGGTGGAAAGTACACTGCCAAAAGCATAAAAAAGGCGGCAGAGCAGAGCAGAGCAGACTAAAGTATGGTCTATGATTGGACGACATTCCCCATGTGTCTAACGGGTGGAAATTCAAATTGTCCCCCTGAAGACTATAAATAGCCCAGCACTTCGAGCAATGAAAATACCTGAAACCCGTGAAAAGCTAAGCTGACACTCTGCTCAACTTCCTACTCATTCTCTCTGAATTTCTGTGAGTTCTATCACGAGACTTGAGTTCTTAACTCAAGTTATTCTCTTTGTGCTATCTTGTCTAAGCACGAGGCTAAAGCTTAAAGCTGAAGCTATTTCTTAGTGAATATAACTTTCTAAGTTATATTCATAGCAGTCAATATCCTACTATGGAATATTGATTATCACGAGTGTTTGCCATCATACTGCATTCTGGGAAGAACTAGAAAACATCCATCGTCCAGGAAAAAGTTTACGGGGTGCATCCTCACTTCATCCTAAAGAAGTGCCAGTCTACAAGGAGTTTTTGAGCGAGTGATATCAGCAGACCAAAGGACAGAGGTTTTCGACGGGCTGACCGAAGATCGTGAGAAGGCATGTAATACTAATACTTAGTGGATTCCTGATTAAGTTCAGAAGAGTGGACGTAGGATTTTAAGTCCGAACCACTATAAATATCCTGAGTTCTTTACTTGCTTTATTTAAGTTTCTGTACTATTAAGTTTTCGAACTTTCCTTGAAACCTTCAATAGCTAAGTATTAAAGTGTATATCTCGAAACTTACTTAATCATTTCTTAACCTAAGCTTACTTTTCGATAACCTGTAAACTGAGTTTTAGTCAGTTTCAAGAGACTAGTGCATAACTAAACTTACTTCTGCTGCACATTACTTTACTCTGATTTCGTGACCAACAAGTGGTATCATGCGCCAAGGTTCTTATAGACCAACTGGTTGTGTTGAGTCACTTAGGACCAGATCATTTTCCTTGCACTCGTTTGTTTCTTCTAGATCAGGTATACAAAGATTGGTCACATCACAAAGCTTCCCAAGTATTCCATAGAGAACTTCAACATCTGGAGGAAGAGGTCATTGGTCATGTTAAAGAACATCCATCCAGAAATGGCAGATGTTATAGCTAACGGACCTATAAAAATCACAAAGGCCAATACTCAAGTTGGAGGAGCTGATGGTCCAGAGATCGTTGACAAACCATATGCTGAGTGGACCACAGAAGATAAAGCTCGTGCTCACTTGGATGTCGTGACCTTAGAGATGATACTCCAGTCCTTACTAGAAGCTCTAGTTATCGAAGCACTAGAGCACGATACGGCCAAACAGGCTTGGGATTTCCTTGGCACTCTTTGCCAAGAGACCGATCAAAATCAAGATTTAATGCAATTGTTGTGAACTAAAAAACTTGGGGAGAGAGTATACTATTGCAGATTTAAACGCGAAGATTCTCTCCAAGATGCCGAAGGAAGACTAATTTGTAAAAACCACGAGCTTTAAGGAAAAAGATTTGTTGAAGATGTTGACAAAGTATGTGTTCGCCCAGCTTCAAGCCCACGAGTGGGACATACAAATGGCGAACATAAATGAAGCCATCAGAAGTGTCAGCACTCAACCTAAAGAGGATGTTGCCTTCTTTGTAAAAAGAGATTTCAAGAGAAAGCCCCAGAAGCCTTACCAAGCTGACAGAGCAGCAGGACAAAGTTTTGCATCAAAGTCAACACCAATACCTTCCTACAAGAAGAAAAAGGAAGAGAGCTCAGTGGCCGAGCTTGAGGAACAAATGCGGAAGCTGACCAAGCTTTTGGAAAAGGCTGGGGCCAAGAGTGAAGGATCACAGGGAGGAGAACAAAGGTTCAGCGAGCGAGAGACCTCCCAAGGTGTGTTTCGAATGCAACTCTCCCAACCACCTCAAATATGAATATCCGTTGGTATCTAAGGAGGAGAGGGTGCGCCTCAAAAGAATTTTTTAGAAGAAAGCATCCAAAGCAATTGCAAATGCCATGCTATCCAAAACTGAAGTTCCGGACATCCCAGATAACAATGATGGATATTATACATCTGGAGATGAAGACGAGGAAGAAGCTCTTCTGGCCTTCATGACCAAGTTTGGTGAAGATACCTCAGACACTGAAGAAGGAGAACCAGAAACTGAGTCGCAGAACTTGGTAATTACTACAAGCTTAGTTTCTAATTCTCATGTATGTATAGAAAAGGACACTGAATTTAATTGCTCGGATTCAAAGGATGTCACTCTTGAAATTCTCAATAAAGAGTTCTCAAAATTCTATAAGTTAAAAAATGTTTTAGTTAGTGAGAATGTTTCACTGAAACTTAAAGTTTCTAAATTGATCGAGGAGATCCAAAGATCGAGGTCACTCAGTGAAGTTTCAAAACGACATTCCCCACGTTTCTAACGACTTGATTTATGTGTCGAACGGGTGGAAATTCAAATTGTCCCCTGAAGACTATAAATAGCCCAGCACTTCGAATGATGAAAATCCCTGAAACCCGTGAAAAGGTAAGTTGACACTCTACTCAACTTTCTACTCATTCTCTCTGAATTTCTGTGAGTTTTGTCACGAGACTTGAGTTCTTAACTCAAGTTATTCTCTTTGTGCTATCTTGTCTAAGCACGAGGCTAAAGCTTAAAGCTGAAGCTATTTCTTGGTGAATATAATTTTCTAAGTTATATTCATAGCAGTCAATATCCTACTCTAGGATATTGATTATCACGGGTGTTTGCTAAGATACTGAGTTCTGGGAAGAACGCGAAAACATCCATCGTCCAGGAAGAAGGTTGCGGGGTGCGTCATCATTTCATCCTGAATAAGTGCCACTCTACATGGAGTTTCTGAGCGAGTGACGTCAGCAGACTGAAGGACGGAGGTTTTGGACAGGCTGACCAAAGATCGTGAGAGGGCTTGTAATACTGGTACTTAGTGGATTCCCGATTAAATTCGGAGGAATGGACGTAAGATTTTAAGTCTGAATCACTATAAATATCTTGAGTTCTTTACTTGCTTTATTTAAGTTTCTGTACTATTCAGCTTCAGAATTTTCCTTGAAACCTTCAATACTTGGCTAAGTATTTAACTGTATATCTCGAGACTTACTTAACCATTTCTTGACCTAAGCTTACTTTTCAATAACCTGAAAATTGATTTTTAATCAATTTCTAGAGACAAGTGCATAACTAACTTACTTCCGCTGCACATTACTTTACTCTGATTACGGGATCAACAATTCCAATTTATGATAGTTGTATGATTATAAAAGTAATGGTGGAATTGAAAATGGATTGAGATATTAATTGGATGAGGAAATGTTTAGATATTGAAAGAGAGAGGTAGAGGCAGATCATGTGAGAATTTATGAAATATGCCCAATTCCAAATGAGAATATAGTATTTGGTTTCACGAAATTAAGAAGTTTATTTCAGTTTGTTCGGCTGGTGTGATGCCTTATTATTGATGTGCACTCTTCATGTTCACAACCCACAGGACCACCATGAGAGTGAGAGAGAGAGAATAGACACACTATTATACAAATTTTTAAAAAAAAAATAAAAATAAAAGGCTTTAAATTAAGATTTGATAATCAATCCACTAGATGATAAAGTTTTATTGTGGATGTAAAAAATTTTAAGAGGAGGGCGGTTCTGAGTATATGCAAGAGTTGTGTCACACCAGAATCTTTAAATAAGGGTATATTTTTAAAAAATATATAGTTATTTTTTATACAAAATAATTAATATATATATATATATATATATATATATATATTGTTTTGAATATATTGATTTTCTAAAGAGATTGAATAGTTCAATACATATAATAATACACGTTACCGTTATATAAGCTTAGAAAAAAAAATTATTAAAATCTTATTTGAAAATTGACTATGTCACAACAAAACTGAGTGAACTTGTTTTGATATATATTAAATATTATATTTTATTATTCTTATTTATAATTAAAAAAAAAAGCGTCATTTTTTTATTCACACAGGGCTCCAAAGTCACACTATCGATCATGTTTAAGAGTATTATCAATTCAACCTAAAAAAGAGAGTTTAATTGTCAATTCAAAACTCAAAAAAAATGAATTATCAATATATAACCTCAAAATTTCTATAATTTTCAATTCAAAATCTGAATTATTATAAAATACTTAATCAACAATTATATTGGGGTAGGGTTAATAGCAACGTTCAATCTTGGAGATTCCATAAGAATGGAGGTCCTTTTATTCAGTACCAGATCGCTTCACACCTTATGATGCTTAATTATTTCACAGTAAAGATTATAAGTATACTATCCTAAGAAAAATATAATAACTAATAAGTATAGGGAAGGTCTTGGGTTAGGCAGACATAAACGATTTAGGCGGGTTTTATCCATTAACCCAAGCCCAAACCTATATAATATACCTTAATTGGGATTAATAAACCCTATTTGGGATGGGTCAACCCATTTGGGTAGAATAAAACCCGCCTAAACCATTTAGGTCCGCCTAACGCAAGTTTTTGCCATAAGCATAAAAATTCTTGAAACGATTAAAAAAAAAAACCGAAAGAAAGGAAAAGCTTTATATGGACACCAAGAATCTTGGCTGTTGGATACTTGGATCACAATTCCATATTCAATCATCCCAATTTGTCACTTTCATATTTAATTATAAACACCATCAATTCAACCGAAACACAAATAATAATAATAATAATAATAATAATAATAATAATAATAATAATAATAAACTCAAAGGTCATGTTCTTTTCTAACTCTTATGCAATTTAATCTAAATAAAATTAATATTTGAACTTAAATAGTTAACATAAAGAAATATTATTCAAAAAAAATATCAACGTGTTAATCAATCATTAATTAAGCACACATATATATTTGTTCAAAAAACTTTATAAGATTAACGATATTCTCAAACTCAAAACACACATGTTAAAATACAAATCATTATGTAAATAAAGTTCAACCAAGAATTTTTCTTTTTTTAATCCAAACCAACATTAAACCAAATAAAACTTTAGTTCCCAAATATAAATCAAACTAAATTAAATTATAAGAAATAACCAACCTATACCGAATTAATTTCTCGATTTGATTCAAATTCTCAACTCTAGAATAATAGGAGTTGTATTTATTCAAGACTAAGTAAATAATTTAGTTGTCGAATCAAGAATTAGAAGATGAACTTTTAATTCAAAAATTTCTGAATTAAGAATTTTATAATTACTCAGTTCTTAATTGAAGATTTTGGGATGTTTTAGATCCTATATCAAAACTAATCATTTGAATCCTAAATTTGACAACGGCACTATTAAATTGATAAAAAAAAAAAGTCTAAAAAATAATAATATTAAAGGAAGATGAGGGGGAGAGAATGACTGAAGGCCCATGTCTTAACTGCGACACGAATTGGGTGAGTTAAAAGCCCAATGAATGAAGCAACGAAGTTCAGTGTTTGGATTTACTCACATTTCTTTGGGCCCGCAACCCTCGTGGCATGTCTCTCTTTGCTTCACGCAAAAGGTTAATTTTGTCCTTTTTATTCTCTCCCACGCTCCTAAAATTTATTAAGGGGCGTTTGGTATACCTAAGGGTGGCAGATCGGATTCTTATCATGTCAATCTGTTATCGATCCGATCCATTAAGATCAAATTTATATTCGATTTGTTAAGAAAAATCAAAATTTATATACGTATCCGATCTGTTAAACTAAAATCTGTATCCGTACGAATTCGATCTGTATCCGTTAGGGAAGTATCCAATCCGAATGATCCGTTATGGATCCGATCCGATAATAATCCAAATTGAATTAATTCAATAAGAATCTATTTCAATAAACATAATTATAATCAAATAAAAATTTGATAAGATAACACAAAACATTTATATTTGATTGTTCAAATCTTGTGTTGGATAAATAAATAAAACTATAACTTCATTTAAAACTAAAATCCTCAATTAAATATCCCAAGATACATAGATAAATCTTAAATTCAAGTACTAGTGGTTAAACTTGCTCATTTCTAAATATTGATCAATCATTCACCTTAGTCGTCAATACTCCACTTACAATTTTGACGGAGAGAAATATTAATTAAAACTTTAAAATTTATAACAAATAAAATAAATTATAGTAAATATCTTTCATCTATCATGGTGAAATTGCAAGAGTTGAAACAATGAATGAGTATTCAGACGAATCCATAATACTTTCATCAACATTTAAATTTAAGATCTCACCAGCTAGTTAATCGGTTGATACAACTTGATTGAAAACTTGAAGTTAAGAAAAAAAAAGTTATTAAATTTTGATAGTAGAAGAAAATAAATATTACAAAATATAGTGAATAGATAAATAAATATATATTTTGGTGGTGAATTAAACAAACGGGACACGGACAATGAAGAACTAAGAGATTTGAATTTTTGAAACAACTCTAAATCTAAACTAATATATCAAAATCACTTAATTAATTATAATATTTGAAAACTAAATAATTTTTACTAATTTATTAATAGATGTTCGTATCCGATCCAAATCCAATTCATTTATTGGATTATTCAATCCGATCTGTATCCAATCTGAATCCAATCCGAAATTTTCGTATCCTTATCATGCCGATCTGATAAGGATCCGTATCCAATAAGCCTCAATCTCTATACATTATTATTGTGCGGATTTGTATCAGATTATCGGATTGGATCAAAAATTGTCACCCCTAGGTATAGCTGTCGGGAATTACTATGAGTATGGGTTTGATATTAAAGGGAATAGGTATGGGTTTGGATTTGGAAATCATTCTCAATTTTAATGTTTGGTTTATGAAATGAGTTTGGAAATTATTTTGAATTCTTATAATTGGTTTTATAAATATATAAGTTTAGAAATAATTAAAATATTATATAAGTAATAATTAATTTAATAATAAAAAATCAAGAAAATAAAATTATATTCAAAATTAATAAATAACTATTTATGTTCTTATTATTTTATAAAATATAAAACCAAGATACAAAATAAATATTAATATAATAATAATGAGTATCAAAAACGAAAAATATATAATATTATAATAAATTTTACTATAAGAGTTAATATTATAATTAAAATATAATAAGATAATTATTATAATATTTTAGAATAATATTTATAAAAAAAACAAATAAGAAAATAATTATAAAACAAAATGAAATAAAAATAATAAATAAATAATTTTGGTAAGAAGATTTGGGAATGAGAATAAAAATTACCAATTTGGAGGGTTTTGGTGATTCCCAAGTATTTGGGTATCATTCACATAGGGGGTGTTTGATTGGTGGGTTTCGGAATCGGGGAATGGAATGATTCCGAAACCTACCGTTTGGTTATCGGGTATCATTCCCGTGGGAATGAGTTGATTCCCAAAAACTTGGGAATCCCCATTCCCCCATAATTTGGTGGGTTTGATTCCATTCCCAAATTTTATGCCTAAATTTGTTTTTTATATTTTAATTTTTTATTCCTATAATATTAGTATTAAGATAATAATATTAGATTAGTAATTAAAAATATAATAATAATAATATTACTATAAAATATTATATTAATTATGATGTTATATAAAATTATAATTAATATATAAATATATTATTATATAATCTTAATTATAATATAAAATATTATTATAATTATATTTTATTAATATTAGCAAATATATTATAATAATTATACATATATATAATTTAAAATTATATATTAATAATCTTAATATAATTATATAATTATGATATCATTATAAAACATTATAGTAATTATGATACTATATGAAATTATAATTAATATATAAATGCATTATTATATAATTTTAATTATAATATAAAATATTATTATAATTATATATTATTATTATATTTAGTAATATTAGTAAAATAAATAAATATATATAATATCTTTTAATTATATATTAATATTATTATTATTATTATAATATTAATAATATAATTTAAAATTATATATTACTAATCTTAATATATTTATATAATTATGATGTCATTATAAAATATTATATTAATTATGATAATATATTAAATTATAATTAATATATAAATGTATTATTATATTTTGTAAAATAAATAAAAAATATATTATGTAATATTATTTTGAACTATATATTATGAAAACTATTATGATTATAATATTAATAAAATTATACTAATTATTTAAAAATATATTAATCATGAAATTATAATTAATATATAAACGTATTATTATATAATATTAATTATAATATAAAATATTGTTATAATTATATATTATTATTATATTTAGTAATAATAGTAAAATAAACAAATAAATATATTATATAATATTATTTTAATTATATATTATTAATACTATTATTATTATTATTTTAATATTAATACAATTATATTAATTATTTTAAATTAGTCATTTAACAATAATATAATTTCAAATAAATATATAATATTATTTTAATTATATATTATTATTCATATATATTTAATATTATTTTATTTTTATTATCAAATTAATTATTATTATTATTATTTGTGTATTATTTATTTATTTTTCATAATATATGAACTTAAATAATTTAAAATGATTCCATCAACCAATCGGACCCTAAGAGTTTTGTTTTTTCTTTAAAACATGTATTAATGCACGGATAATGCAATAAAATATAAAGGATAATGCAACAATTAATGTAACATAAAATAATTGAATATATAAAATTGTAATATGAATAAGTTGAATTGAATAATTCAATATAATATTGAGGATAATGCGATAATTGAAACCAAATACTGCAATATAATATAAAGTATAAATAATAGCACATGTAAAATTGTAACAATAATAAGTTAAATTGAATAATTAACAAAATATAAAGGGGAATGTGATGGCTTATGTAAAATGACATTGATAAATTGAATTAATAATGCAACATAATATAAAAGAAAATGCAACAATTAGTATTATATAATGTAAAATATAAAGGATGTTGTATGTAAAACTACAACATTAATAAGAAGAATTAATAATGCAACATAATATAAAGAATAATGCAATAACTAGAAGTAAATAATCCAACATAATATGATAAATAATGCAATAACACATAAAGTTTTATTTTTTACTATTATTATCTTATTCTAAACATATGCAATATGGATTTCGAAAAGATAATTAAATTATCTTTAATTTGATATACGATACGTGAAACAACAATTTAAGTTCATGAATATGTTATTTGTAAGTTTCTAGTTTATTCACAAAAAATAATTTTTACCTAACTCATCTTCTATATATATAGTAGTGATCTTATAATTATGATAAGACATAAGAACAAATTTAGTCTTTCAAATTATGATTCAACGGTCAATACTTAATATATCTCATATACATTGTGCAGTAAAACATGTATTGAAGGGTGATTTTGTAATATTTTTTTCTTAGCTCATCTTCGTATTTTTGGTTAAAGTCAAAGTTAAATACATTTTCTCCCAAAGCTAATGAAGGTGTGCTCATAGGATATGGACATCCTTCTCACAAGGGATACATAGTATTTAACAAGACAATCGGGCTTGTGGAAATAACAAGCAATGTTATTTTTTATAAAACTACTTTAGTGTTCAGGATCATAAAAGAACTGACTAAGGATGTTCATAAGGTCAATGATGTCAATGGACAATCGGGCTTAGAAAATTCTAATCATGAGTTGATTGACCCGACTAGATCTATGAGTGAATCATCTTCACAACTAATGTCCTCGATTGATGAATAAACAGTCGAGAGGGCCGGTGATGCTAATGATCTTGTTGAGGCCTTGGATTCCATTTCCCTAAAAAAGAGCACAAATCTAGAGAGTTTCCAACTTGAAGTATTTGGACTTGAAGAAAAAGATCCAAAACAAAAGTGTAGAGACGGAACTGGAAGATCATGAAGACCTAACTAGCAAGTTAGGAACTGGTGAAACTGAAACTAGAAATAAAGAAACTGATGATGTCATCATCTCGATTTCTTAGAGTTCGCAGCACAGCGAAGAACAATTCACAGAAGAACTATTTTCAGAATCGGCACTAGATAGGATTGAGCAAGCAAATGATCAACCAGTTCGTGGCAGAGAGATTGTAGTGGAGGACTTCCATCTCTCAGAGGTCCCAATTGCTGGAATGCGCACTACAGAACTGTTCGTACAACCAATTGAAGTTAGCGAGCTTCATCGATCTAAATGGCTTCGACATCACCCAGAAGATGTTGTTTTGGATGATGTTGTCAATCCTGTTCAAACGAAGGCATGTAAGTGCGTTACTTACATGATTTATATCCCAATCAAAGCCAAAAAAGCTCTAAAATTGCCAGGTTTTATCAAAGCGATGCAAGAGGAGCTTTCAGAATTCACGTGCAACAATGTTTGGTACTTAGCAGATAGCCCTACTCATCAATCTATGATAGGCACCAAGTGGGTCTTCAAGAACAAGCGGGATGAAGCTGGTAACATAGTTAGAAATAAGACAAGATTAGTTGTCAAAGGATACACTCAGTGTGAAGGCATCAACTTTGATGAGACCATTGCACTAGTTGCTAGATTGGAAGCAATTTGGTTATTCTTAGAATATGTTGTGTATCACAACTGCACAGTTTATCAGATGGACGTGAAAAGTGTCTTTCTGAATGGAGAACTTAAAGAGGAGGTGTATGTTGAGCAACCTCCTGATTTTCAGCAAGGCACTAAGGTCTACAAGCTGTGGAAGGCGTTATATGGATTGAAGCAGGCACCGCAAGCTTGGTATGAGACACTGTCCCAGTTTATGTTGAAGAATGGCTTTTGGAAAGGGCAGATCAACAGGAGTCTCTTCCTTATACAAGATGCTGAGGACATCCTATTGGTCCAAATATATGTGGATGATATCAGTTTTGGATCAAGGAACACATCCATGTATCCATGCGTGAGAAGTTTGTCCAGCTTATGAAGAGTAATTTCATTTTCCAGATGAGTATAATGGGCAAAATGACGTACTTCCTTGGACATCAAGTTCATCAATCTTTTGAGAGAATTTCCATACATCAAAGGAAGTACACGAAGGACCTTATCAACATGTTTTGTCCAGAGAATACAAAGACGCTCAGAATTCCAATGAGTCCAAGGGTTTGAATCGCACCGGATGAAGAAGGAGAACCATTTGACCCAACCAGTTTCAGAGGCATCATTGGATCCTTGCTATATCTGAGACCTAGCAAACCAAATATATTTTATGTTGTTGGAGTATGTGCGAGATTTCAAGCCAATCCAAAGAAATCGCACATGGACGTTGCCAAAAGGATCGTGAGATACCTGAAGTGTAGTGAATCACTAGGAATTTTGTATCCTAGATGTGATGAGCTTACTCTCTGTGGTTATTCATATTTAGATTTTGGAGGATGCCGAATTGATCGCAAAAGTATTAGTGGTACATGTCAATTTCTAGGTCACAAACGGATAAGGTGGTTTAGCAAGAAGAAACACTCTATTGCAACTTCCACGATGGGAGCCGAATACGTGGCCGTTGCAAGTTGTTGTGTTCAAATTTTATGGATTAAGCAGCAGTTGAAGGATTGTGATGTTAATTTGGGTTGTGTGTCGATCTACTGTGACAACAATAGTGCAATGTACATTACGAAGAATCCAGTTCGTCATTCAAGAACTACGTACATTGACATCCTACATCATTTCATCCGAGACCACATGGAAAAAAGACGTGTAAGTGGAATATATCCGAACATAAAATCAATTAACGAATATCTTCACCAAGCCACTCTCGGAAGAGAGGCAGACAAATCACCTTCCTCGTCCACTCCTCCCGAACCTAGCTCTTATGTGGAGAACCTTGCTAGTAGTGTTTTTAATTATATCAACACTCAAATTGATAGTGTAAAGCAAGAGTTCAAAAGAAAATTTGAGGTGACGCGGGCTACTGTTAAATAGACACGGGCTACCGTCGCATAAACCAAAGTTGAAGTCTCACGACACTCCACCTCCTTGGCCACCCTCATTGATGTATTCAAAGAGGGAGAAGAGTTGTGCATAACTAGAGAAGAGGAAGAGCAGAAGAAGAGAGAAGCAAAACTTACAAGGCTGCTTAAGATCGCTCAGAGGTTAGAAGATCAATAGAAAAAGTGTGTGTGTACTCTATTGCTTCTCTTATCCTCTTCTTATATCTGAAACTTTTCAAATCCATGAATGATATTGAACAAAGTTTGATAAAAATCACTCTTTGTCCGAACTTGACTTATTTTATTTTCGCCTTGTGTTTTTATAGTGCAGATTGTGTGTTAAGGATAAAAACTTTTGAGTATTAGATCTTATTAGAATATCATTTGTAAACTCGAAAAATTTATCCTTTACCAGCTTAGCGGTAGTTTTGACAACATCAAAAGGGGGGAAATTATTATGAAGCATTCCTTCTATTGATATGTTTGATGTGTCAAACAATGTATAGAAACCACCAGTTTAAAGTGTCTCTAGATGAGCTCTAGTTTGTGAAAAATATGTAAAGTCGTCTATAAGATACCAATTGAGTTGTAATAGAGCCGATCAAGACAAACTGAAAATTCTCTAGTTTGATCTCGCAAAGGTGATAGAAGAAACTGGTTAAAATCCTTAGTACCAGTTTGGAGAATTCGCATGAAGAAAACTGGCTAACATCACGGCATGAAACCAGCTAGATTCACTCACACCTATTACTCTCACGCACAGCGACACAGAGAACTTGTCAGGATGAGTCCTCTAAAAGTCCAGGCTTTAAAAATGGAGATCACTTAAAGTCTGAAGATCCTGGTGTTGGACTTGTTTCGATTCCTCGGGTTGACTAGAAGAGTCGTTCTAACGCATCGTACGATGTTGACATCCTGTATCAGAAAAGCAGGAGCAGGTGCAGACTTGCTGCAAAAGCAACTTGTCCTTCGCAGAAGTGAGGCGCCGATTGGACTTCATCCAAAGTGTCTCTCAACGGCTACAAATTCAAACTTCTCACACTTCGTCTATAAATAGAAGAATTATCCACAAAAGAAGAAGTTTCAGACGCTCTGATGATTTAAGAATATACTGAAATTTCTTGCACTAACCCAACACTCAAAAGTGCTCAAAGTTTTCATGAGGCTATTTCATAGCTTACTGAGTGTCATCTTGGACATGTGACATGTTGCTATCTAAGCACAAGTTTCACTTTGGTGTTCTTACTCTCCAAGTAAAAACATAACTGTCACAGCTTTTCTCCAAGCTAAGATTCTTACGGCGTATAGCCAATAAGATCGACGGTTCCGGGAAGAACCTTAAAGTCCCCCAAGTTCCAGAGTTGGAGGCTGCGTGATGGGCCCACACTTCGAATCTGTGAGGCAGATGAAGAAATGACCTGAGCGAGTGAGCAAGTGGATTGGTGGATGTTGACATTCATTATCTTGCAATAGATCGTGAGAACCCTTCTATTCCAAAACCTAGTGTCTTCCAGACTAAAGGTCTAAAGAGAGGACGTAAGACTTTTGTGTCCGAACCTCTATAAATCCTGTGCATTTACTGTTTTATTTACTTTCTCGTAAGGATTTAAAATGCAACACTATATAAGTGTTGAAGTAAACTTGAAACCTGAACTATATTTCAAACTCGCAAATCTTAAGTTTTCAGAGATATAGACTGGTGAGTACAATCAGTTTGTGAGTGCAAGTTTTGTGTAAATTTTCCGCTGCGTGTACAAAACTCTGATCTCGGGAATAACAATTCACCATAAGCTCGACATTTCCACAAATTCAGTCAGCCTGAACCTTCTCCACAGAATAGTATTGTTGGACAAGTGAGTTGCTCGGATTGGTTGACACCATTCCTATGTTCTATTTGCTTGAAAATTAGAATAAGGGGGGCCATCTAATGAAATCAAAATCGTCTACCTGATGTTGATGAAAGGATCCTTTCTTGTGACCCAGGAATGAATTCCTGTCGATGTTTGAGATTTAGTGACTATCTTCTGAAATTCTCCATTGCTTGAATATCTGAATCTTGAGAGTCAATACAATAATAATATTATTTTTAAAATAAATATCATTTTAAAATTTTATTTTACTTTATAAGTAGTAAGAAAGGAGGTTATCCTCAGCCGCCTTATTTCATGAGGTGCAGACATTTGGAGAGCAATTTAAGGGCAGCTTTCTGACTATACCTATTTTCATTCAATCAATCACATGCGTTCGCTATCCGACAAATTTTTATTTTTATTAAGCTGAATTTCTAAATTTAGATATGCAATATACATAAGATTTATTTTTTTAAAAAAAATGAGATTTAACTCGATAGTTAGAGTCTTAGAGAGACTAACCAAATATTAACAATATATATAGTTTGAGTTTTAATGTTCGTATTATAAAAATAAAATCTTAATTCTGGTATAGTTTAATCAATATCTATAATACAAAAGCTATAAAACCCCAAGTATGCAACAAGACATCCCAGCAATTCAATATGAATTAAAAATAAAATATAAATTATAAATTATTGTTAACGGTTTTAAAAATTGTAAGAACTAATCTTAAGTACTAAAGTATATATTGAATTATTAGATTTGTTTTAACTTATAATGAAGAAAAATTTGAGAAAATTATAATATTTTGTATTACACATGAGTAATTTTGTAAATATTGAATCTCACCTGGTGAATCAGGTTATTTTTTGGGCATCGAATTATTGTTCACATATTAATTTGAAACAAAGCCGATGATTTGACATATATTTTAGCGATATGTATACTTTGTAATATATTTGAAATAATCATAATATTTTATAATATATTTGAATGTTAAAACTTTTATCAATTTGATATATAAAAAATAGTTTAATTATCAATTTAAAAATAAAAAAAGATAAATTTCTACTTTAGAACGTCAAGAATTTCAAAATTTTTAATTTCAAATGTGAAAGATTATAAAAATTTCAATTCAAGATATCAATATCAGATATAGAATGTGTTTTTGAAATCTTACACATTCTAAATTAAAGTTGTATTTTCTGAATCCTAAAAACTATGTTATATGTCTTTGATCGTTAAAATTAGGGAAAATATGCAAATCTATCCCAAACTTTGGATGAGTTCCTAATTTTATTCCAAACTTTTAAATATAACAATTTCAGGCTTAAACTTTGAATGAGTTCCCAATTTTATCCCAAACTTTTAAATATAACAATCTTAGCCTAAACTTTGAATTTTTTTTCCGACATGTTAATATTTAAACATAATAAATCTTACATGAACACAAATAATTGCATGCCATACACAAAAACCCTACACGGACACTACTCTTCCATTGACATTCATGAAGTATTTATTAAGAATAAGAAATTTTAGAATAATATATATTCATAAAACTTATGATATCTTTATTAAATATAATAAACTTTAGATAAATATATTTGATACATTATAAGGTATGACTTGATTTTATGTCTATATTCATTTTAATATTAAAAATAAATATATTTAAATTATTATTTTTGATCTTATTTTAAAATAAATTATTCACGAAAATAATATTCTTTTAGAAAATTATCTTAATTTGAAAGTAGAATATATAGTGAAGATTAATATAGTATGATATATAAATATGTGTGTCCACATAAGATTTTCGATGTTTAAATATTGACAATGGAAAATGATTTAAAATTTAGTCCAGAATTATTATATTTAAAAGTTTGGGATAAAATTGGGTACTCATTCAAAATTTAAGATTGAAATTATTATATTAAAAAGTTTGAAATTCATTTATATTTATATATTTTCCGTTAAAATTGATAAAAACTTGATGGGGCTACAAACATCTTTTTCTGCCAACACTCATTATTATGGCATTATTCCGAAAATAGAAGATGAATTTATTTATACAAATAAAAAGGGGTAGCCGCTCACTAAATGATCCCATCCCATGTGATGCATCACTCACCTATCATGCAATGGTCCAAAAAGCCTAACCACCCCATCCTTTCCTTTCCCCGAGTAACTTTCTTCCAAAACTTACCGAGTTTGAATTCTATAAATATAAATAATGGAATTTTCTAAATTTGATTTTTGTACAGTAATGGATTATTAGATAAAGATTAGTTTATGTGCATTTGAAGCAGCGACTGCGAGTTTTCTGGTAATAGCTAACACGTAGACGGTTATGGTAGACCCCAACCCGGTCGACACAAGATTTGGGCAACAACGTTATTAAAAAAACAAAAGGTGAGGTTAGTTTGGAGCATAGGCATGCATAAAAAGGGTGTTTTCTGAATTCGAGAATGAAATCATACAGCTCAACTCAATAATCGATAATACTATTGTTTCTTCTCTTTCCCTACTCCCTAGAGTATGTATAGCAGTCAAGCGAGAATGGGGGGCTTCTTCACTCTTCTGTCGGCGCTGTTTCTTCTAGCTACTTCCCAAGCATTCCGAGATGGTAAGTGTGTTTTCTTTTCTTTTTTTAATGTTCTATGATTTTGTTCCTTTTGAACTTCATTTAGCTGCCATTATCTAGGGCAGTATCTTGTTTTTTTCCTTTTACACTATGTGAGTTTGGGATTTGGGCAGTGAGTTGGATTTTGAGATATGTGAACTTTGAATTTGACGTTGTCTTCCTCTCTTTGCATACTGGGTTGAGAGAGAAAGAGAGACTTTGTGCTGGTGTGAGTAGTTTGTGCAAGAATAAGCACGCCATAATGATAGAAATCCATGCTTTATTTAAGTACTATTTTAATGAAAAGTTAAGTGCAACTAAAACATTTAAGTTCCACCATTGATAAGCATGTTCCTTCCACTTTCTTCTGCAATGTTTTTCAGATTGGGGAAAAACAATAATTTTGATTATTCCCGAGAATGACACAAAGAGGCCCTAGATTTAGTATAAGATTCTTGTAGTTGTGAAAACTATAAATAGTTTTGTACTTTAGCAGTATAATAAGTATGACAAATATTCTGAGATGGGGTGCACTGTAAATAAAGTTCATAATTTATAAAGTCATGATGGGCAGCTTTCTGTGCTCATCTTTTTCTTGTTTTATTATACTATGGGAATAGTTGAAATGAAATCCGGTTTCGAGTCACATGGGATTGCACATGTAAAGAATTCAAACAGCTAGATGGTCCTGGTCCTGGTCTGTGATGTATCCATTAGCATGGATACGTATAAGATGTCTCTATTTCTAGCTATGATCATGTGAGAAAATATATGCAGGGCTGTTGGACAATGGCAACTTTGAGATGGCCCCGAGTGCCTCGGACCTCAATGGAACCGTTGTGCTCAAGCCCCATGCCATACCCAAATGGGAGACCTCCGGCTTTGTAGAGTACATCAAGGCAGGGCAAAAGCAGGGAGACATGTTGCTGGTGGTTCCGGAGGGTTATGCTGCTGTTAGGCTGGGAAATGAGGCCTCCATTAAGCAGCTGCTGAATGTCACCAAAGGAATGTACTACTCCCTAACGTTTAGTGCTGCCCGGACTTGCGCTCAGGAGGAGATGGTGAATGTGTCCGTGGCACCTGATTTCGGAGTCCTGCCAGTCCAGACACTGTATAGCAGCAACGGTTGGGATTCGTATGCGTGGGCATTCAGAGCATTTTACAGTGTGGCTGAGATCCTGATTCATAATCCAGGTGTTGAGGAAGACCCTGCCTGCGGTCCTCTCATCGATTCAGTTGCCATTCGCGCTCTATATCCCCCTCGACCAACAAGTCGTAAGTTCACATGCTTGCTTGATCCATCATTTCTTTCTACAGACATGTGTTAGGTACAAGATGTGTGAGTTTTCATCACAATTTACAGGTTGTATTGACATGAAAATGCATGTCTTTTTCTCTGCCTCATCATTTGTCAAGTTGCATTTAATCTCATAGGAGACAGAATATTGGTTTTTGTCTGTATGAAATCTCGCTCATGCAGAAAACCTGCTGAAAAACGGTGACTTCGAAGAAGGTGCATACATATTCCCCAACACAAGCTGGGGAGTCCTCATCCCACCAAACATCGAGGATGATAACTCTCCTCTCCCAGCTTGGATGGTGGAGTCCCTGAAAGCCGTAAAATACATAGACGCAGCCCATTTCTCGGTGCCACAGGGCCAGAGAGCCATCGAGCTGGTTGGTGGAAAAGAGAGTGCCATTGCACAGGTGACCAGAACCATAATCGGCAAGACTTACCAGCTGACATTTGCAGTGGGGGATGCCAGCAACTCTTGCGAGGGGTCGATGGTCGTCGAGGCATTTGCCGGCAGAGATACGTTGAAGGTCCCTTATGAGTCCAAGGGCAAAGGCGGGTACAAGCGTGCTGCCCTGAAGTTCGTGGCAACTACTGCTAGAACTCGTATCATGTTCCTCAGCACCTACTACCACATGAGGAGCGATGACTATGCCTCCCTCTGTGGCCCTGTCGTCGACGACGTGAAACTGCTCAGCGTCCGCAATCCGCGGCGGCTCGCCTGATTTGGTGCTGGAAGTGCTGCTAATGTAAGACTATTAGGGATTTGCTAAAATGGCTGCAGAGTTTTTTTCTCTTTTGTCTCCATTTTACATGCTGCAGTTTGAAGTTGTAACAGTATATATGGAGTGTGGCATGCTTTGCTAGAAGTAATATTAAGCCCAATAAATGGGGAAAGAGTTTGGGCGCAAACGAGTTACAAAGAAGGTTAATCAAGTCGAGTCGAGTAGTATCATGCTCGAGTTTGACTTGTTTAGTTTGGAGTCGAACTCCAAACTTTTTTATTGAATACTTTCAAGTTTACAAATTTTACCGAACTCAAATGAATTTTCTAAATTAAAACTTTATTCTATTCATTATTTTTTTAAAAAAAAAAATATTTATTCCAAAATTTATTTCATATTCATGTCAAAATTCAAGTTTTTTTTATTAATAGAAGAATTAATTTATTATTATTGTTACTCTTAAATTATGAAAGAATTATTTTATAAATTAATATTTTTATATTTATTAATAATTTTAGCTAAAGACCTTGCTCACGAGTCAAATACTATAATGTTTAAGTTTGATTCGTTTAATAAACGAGACTCACAGGATAGGCTTTTAGGTATTGAACTTCAGGGTTGAGATATCGTATTTTTTCCTCAAATTTCGCCCACAACTTCGAATAGAACAATTTCCTTCTTGAGATAATTTTGCATCGACCGACACGGGTGTTGCGTCGGTCGACACGAATTCTTCCATGTCGATCCATCCTTAAGATTGAAATCTCCTACGTCGACAGACATGAAGTTGTGTTGGTCGACGTGGACTTCTTCTCTGTGTCGGTCGACTTCTTTCCACTTCGGTCCGAACATACTCATTTGTGGCGGATTCTTCATCTTTTCATCAACTTATCCCTTTTTCGATGTATTTTAATACAAAACTCATCACCACAAGCATAATACCCTCTAAAATATATTCATGCTCAATTAATTAACTAAAACAAACCAAAATGCATCAAAGAAATAAGAAAATAATGCGATAAGTGAGTAGAGATACGAACTTATCAGTGAACACGAGACTCGGAACTTCTAAGTTCTTGACTTATCATTTGGTAATCTTTTTCTCCAAGAAAGATTACATCAGTCAAGTACATCTAGTACTTTGACTCTCACAAGCATTTTTGTTGCAAGCTGATAGTTTCGGGGGGACTCTAAATACCCCATTGTGGGGACGAGGAGATTGCGTGGTGTGCTCACACTCCAAGGAGCTGTGAAGTGAAGGACATGCAAAGGACCAGGCGAGTGAGTTTGTGGATCGGTGGACAAAACATTCGTCAACAAGTGATAAATCGTAGGAGCACCTTGTGTAATCCTGAACTCAGTGGATATCCAGACATATGTTTGAAGAGTGGACGTAGGACCTTTAAAGTCCGAACCACTATAAATCTTATGTCGTGTTTATCGCTTTCAGTTTTTTAGCTTACTTGTTTTCTAAATTGAACACTCTAGTGTTGGATATATACTGAATCTAACTGCTACTTATACTCGAACTTATAACCTGAACTAAGATTTGATAACTAAACTGACAATCAATCGTCAATTTGGCTAAGTGCAAATTTAGCAATCAATATTTCCACTGTGCATTTACGTTTATTCTGAAAAACCGGGACCAATATTATATAATTAAATACTCCCTCCGTCCCAACAGAATAGACCCTCTTATCAAATCGGGCGTCCCAACTAAATTGTCATCTTTCTAAAAATAACAACTTTTTCACTATCAACAATAAAATATTAATTTCACTAACTCATTATACACCCACAACTCTTAATTCTCATGCCGAAAAGAAAGGGGACTATTCGTACAGGACGGAGGGAGTAATAAATTATTGATATATAGATGATGCTCATCACGCAAGCATAAAACTAGTAATTATACAAATACAGTCCAACACATTCCCTATTCGAGGTGTAATGGATAAAATATTTTATTTGTGATTAAAAGATTATGAATTTGAGTTTAGATGAACATCTAATTTTGTCAATTTAAATTAATGTATTAGTGACATTCATGAAGATTTAAGGCATGGTTTAATATTATATCCAAATTTAAGTGACAGATCAAAGAATATTATAATCAACAGATTTGTACTTTGATATGAAATCTTATTATACAATTAATAAGAAAAAATGAAACGGTTGAAAAAATATTGTAATAAATGTTGTAAATCGAATCCTTCGTATATCGCATATTAACAATAATAGAGAGAACAAGATGGAGAGGAAAATATAGAATATTATTAATGATTGATGTGTAGAGAGAATTACAATATCATGTCCTATATATAAGGGTGAAATCATATCATCTATAGAAATCTAGAAAGATATGCGTATATCTCTAGAGTATATCTTAAGTAATGTCCACCAAATAAATATATTTATAACACTCCCCCTTGGACATTACTTCGTTATGTTCATGCCTCGTTAAAAACCTCGCCAAAAACCCTATGGGATAAAATTATCGAGGAAAAGAGTACATGACATATGTTTATTGATGTGTTGCACTAGATGCCTCATTAAAAATCTTAACTAAGAAAACCCAATGGGAAAAAACTCAGTAAGGGAAAAAGAGTACATCTATTTAGCCTTCTGGGCATAATGTAAACCTTCAAGGTTTAATTTTAAAAATGTTGCTCCCCCTCAAAACAATGATATTCAAAATCTTCATGATTAGTTTGAATTTGTCACTCCATTCAACATAATAATATTATAATTATAAACGATACAATATTATCCATATTTGTAATAATCTTCAGGATTATCACAAGATCAAACATTCTGAAAAACAATCATTCTTCGGGAGTTGATGTGGGTAAATGAATACAAGTAATAAACCTCATTAAGTTTATCTAGTGTACCCACTAATCATTTATGCAACACAAGTTTATTATCCTCACACTGGCGGATGAAAAATATTTCAGGTATTATAATATCATACGATATTTTGTAACTCTCCAAAAATATCATCTATGAGTGGTTTAGAAAAGTATTCAAACTGATAAGAAATGTCAATACCACAATAGAGAAAAAAAATAAGGAGTACGAGATCTATAATTATCAAGGTCAAATAAATATTCTTTTATTCACTTAGACCACCAATGTCATACTTGGTTTCTTATAGATATACCAAGATTTGTATACCTTGAAGATAACAAGTAATGTGCTTATCAATGTCTCTTAGTAAAAGAAGCACCAAGTCTTGCTAGCAAGATATTTTTTTTAATATTGTATCAGGCCTGATAAAATAGTGTACAAAAGACACTTAAATAGAGAACTTCTGGTCCAAAAATATCATGTTATCTTCTTTGAGTCTAAATAAGACATTATCCACTTCTGGGGATCAAATGACATTGATGTTCTAAATAAATGTAATAGATCTCTCTAGAACTCTTATCATACATCGACTAGTGTTAGAAATAATAATAACTCTTTCAGGAGATTGTCGATATGCAGGTCGACATAATACTTGGTCTTATCCAAGTCTTTTTATTTCATACTCCGTCTTTAAGCATGAATTAATTTTCAAGTTAATATATTCCTTCTTCAAGAGGAATTTATATAGTGATCTCATCACTATATATGTTGCGAT
Source organism: Plectranthus barbatus (assembly GCA_026898455.1). NCBI lineage: Eukaryota > Viridiplantae > Streptophyta > Magnoliopsida > Lamiales > Lamiaceae > Plectranthus > Plectranthus barbatus. The sequence continues at coordinate 531,984 of JAPKLW010000045.1, forward strand.
CTATTTTCTATAAAACCCATCAGGGATTTAATATAAATATTATCGTACAATGACTCATATCAATATGTAGTCATGGAATTTAGTAACTGCATATATAAATTTATATTTTCTACCATAGAAATCAAGTAGCGGAACATTATGCCATCCAAAATAGGAGAGTAGTTTATTTAAAATCAAGTATGGGTCTCTGCGAAAAACCCTTGAAATCTTTATCTCGCTTTATATTTTACCACCTCATAGTAATCATTATATCCTGCAAGGATAATATTCATGAGCGAGTTAATCTCTATTCCAATTGCTCATTTACATTTTTGGCTAATCATAATGCTTCTAGAATTTAAGCTCTGGATCCAGATTGGAGCAATTGTGGAATAAGTATGTTGTCGACAACTCTAAAGTTTATTATCTTCTCCTTTATATAGTATTCATGGCATTATCTGATTTTTATCATTTCTCATAATATTTTAATGTATTTGTTCCGCAATCCCAATAATTTTATTATTTGGTGCACGTGCTAATGTATTGGGATTCATGTCTTCAGGACAATCCTCTTCGAGAGGTCAAATATTCCTCTTCAGGGGTCACTGGAGTGTCATTTATATATTTGATTTTATTGACCGCGGATTTTTAATTTATGCACCAATAGGTATCTCATACTTCTGGTATGAAGTCTCTAATACTTCTGGTATTAAGGAGTTTCATTCATTTGGTCCATTTGGGTCTTTAATTATTTATGATGCATAAGTTCAATCACTCCACTATATACAATAGATGCATTTATAAATGCATATGGCAGATTGCTTGCTAAACATTGCAAGTTTTGATTCATTCATGTGTGGCTTTAACTATGAAGATCCTTTTATTCTTTGACATTTTTCGGCATTCCATTATCTTTGGGCATATATCTCCCCCTAATGCCGACAAATGATCTTCTTTATGTTTACAGTCAACGTACTCTATAATGGGCTATTAGGATTTATTTATAGACGGAGAATTTTGTACAACGTATATTTTAATTTATATTATGTTGAGAGCCCATAGAGGTATATCTTGGTGGTGTTATACAAATATAGACTGTAAAAAAAATGATTCACAGATAGAAAATGATTATTTATTTACCACACTATTATATGGGGGATGGTCACAATATGCAGCTGGTCAGATTTAAGGTAATAAGGACCATAAATTTTAAAACGACCCTAATATTTGATAAATTGGTCCACATATCTTATGAGATATATAACTTTATTTTGCATGTTATATGCAAATAACATTATAATTATCCGACACATTATAGTATTATGCCCAATATAATCCAAATACTCATGCCATAAATAAAAGATTATGAATCATTCATTTTGACGCAACTTTATAATAAGATCAATAATTTAATTGGAAACAGTTTAATTCAAACAAAATGAGAGTAACAATAATAACAATAAAAATTAATCATTTTCAACATATAGGATATAAACACAATGCGTAAGCTAAATTATGAAAGAATTAGTTTATTAGTTCTTTCGAAAATCAAGAGCTTCATTCTTAGCATACTACCACCGTAACTATTGAAAATTAGATTTGCTTCAGGCAAACTAATATGGTTATTACGAAATTTCAATATCATTATATACTTATGATTTTGACCATTTCATTTACCAACCTTATTTATAAATTGGAAACCCCTCAACTATAGATATAACTATTTTGTTAAATGTGCCTCAGGCGCGGTTTGCGTCATTAACTAACAGTTTCTTAATATCATTCTCGATCACATCTATTATATATGTGCTTCTAGCAGTTTTTTGTAATCAAACAGATTTTGTATTATGATCATTCATAAGGGTTTGATCATCTCGTCCATGAGTTTGAAATTTGGCATCTTTATTATTTCTGCCACCTCGACCACCACGATGTGACCAGCTTCTGCCACCACGATTTTAACTTGGACCTCGTCCTCTACCTCTTCGAGCGTTATATCGTTGAGCTGTAGCATGTGCTTCAGGCACGGCATTTGAACCAACAGGTCGTGCATTATGATTTCTCATAAGAAGTTGATCATGTTTTTCTGCTAAAGTAAAGCAGATATGAGTTCAGAATGCTTAGCATAATTTTTTTGCTCTGTACTGCTGCTGGAGTACAAGATTGCTAGCATGAAATGTTGATAGAGTTTTTTCTATCAGTTCAACTTCTGTAATTTTCTGCTTACAGAGTTTTAGTTGCGATACTATGCGGTGCAAAGCCGAATTATATTCAGTTACAGACTTAAAGTCCTGAAATCGCAAATTCAACCAATCATATTGTGCTTGAGGTAGAACTATTGATCTTTGTTGATCAAAGCGATCCTTCAGGGATTGCCATAGCACAACGGGATCCTTTTCAATAAGATATTCGTTTTTGAGGTCTTTATTCAAATGGTGGCGAAGAAAAATGAGAGCTTTTGCCTTCTGGGCAGAGCTACTTGAAGAATCTTGAATTATGGTGTCGCTTAGATCACATGAAGCTAGAAAAATTTCAACATCTAAAGCCCATGTTAAATAGTTATTGCCATCAAGGGCGAGCTCAACAAATTCTCTTTTCTTGATATCATACATTTTCAAACTATATTTATGCATAAAAGGATATCATAGGTTACATTATAACAGGAAAGCTATGCATATCCAATTATACACGTAAATAATTAAAATATTATAATTAATAGATATCAAACATTAAATTTATAACTAAAGCATATGCCTAATTTGATAGATTAGACACGAATCATTAATTTGATTGAGGAGTAAATTATGTAACTAAAAATTATCCCACAATCAGCTGGATTTTTTTTTTCAATTGACCAAAACAAATCATTAACGTACGCATATAAGAACTATTATTATGCAACTAAAAAGTAAAATGAAATTATGATTTTATGAAGCTTGGGCCACACATATCTTTAATTTATAATTTATTAAAATTATTGAATGTAAACAATTCAAATTAATAAATACACACACTAAGTACGCATAAAATTATAATAAATACACACACTAAAATTTATAACTTCATGATATAATAAGCACCGTCAATCATGAAAACGATAATCAAGAACCGTACCGTCAATCATGGTAAATAAAATGAAATTTTTCCAGATAAAATTAATCGAACGAGATTCAAAAATTATCGAAAGTAAAAAAAGACCCTCAAATTAATTCCGCATGCGACATATTCAGTTTCCTATATTTCAAAAAATCAGAATCGATATATTTAAATCATTGATAAATCATAGAATCTAAACATAACGAATATAATGACTTTTCAAAAAGTAATAAATTCGAAAGTTTGGTTATTCATTATATTTAGAGTTTCAAAATAATTACCTTGCAGGGAAGACACGATTCTTCCCTAGGGCATACACACCAAAACTTTTCAGTTGATTAGAGCTTCGTGCTGATAACGTGTTGTAAATCGAATCCTTCGTATATCGCAGATTAACAATATTAATAGAGAGAAAACAATAGAGAGAACAAGATGGAGAGGAAAATATAGAATATTATTAATGATTGATGTGTAGAGAGAATTACAATATCATGTCCTATATATAAGGGTGAAATCATATCATCTATAGAAATCTAGAAAGATATGCGTATATCTCTAGCGTATATCTCTAGAGTATATCTTAAGTAATGTCCACCAAATAAATATATTTATAACATAAAGAATTAGATTCAAATTACAATAAATGAATCTTCATAATAATCCCATAAAATATGTAAGCCTTAAATTCATCATCAATCTGATTACTAATAATAATGCGTCCAATAAACTCACCATTTGTTTTTTTTTTCAAAGGATGATCTTTTTTTTCCCCTCTCTCCATATTTTAGTTAACCATGAAATATGAATAGCACAGCGTACATTGCCTAATATATTCTTTTCTCTATAAGTCTTCAATGTATAAGATTTTGATTTCAAAATCTATTATTTAAAGTATTTTACATTTTTTTTCATTAAAATATCCTCTAAAAAGAAAGAAGCACAATAGATCTTTAAAGGCTTAATACATAAATTTAGTGCAAACTATGTACATTTTGTCAAATTCAGTATAAACTACTAAAGGCTCAATAAAATAGTCAAATTATTGTAATAATGCAAATATAATGTCGAAGTTTTCATGATAACGAAAAACTAATTAAATGTATTTAAAACCTCATGTTATTAATAATATACCATTTGCATTTGCAGATAATGTTGTTTAGGATTTTATGATTTTCATATTTCTAATGCTTTTATATTTTTTACAACGATTTAAAGGATTTTGACACAATTTCTTTTTTCCAAACAATATCAATTAGAAATATATGTGTCACTTTATTTAATTATATAAAATTTCGATAAACTCAGTCAACTTTTGGTCACTGAAAAAATGTGATATTTGCATTGTTTAAAATAGTATAACTATTCACTTGTAAAGATTAATAATTTGAATTAAATTTGAAAAAATAAATATAATTTGAAGTATATTTATATATTTTGTTGGATCCAAAAATGATTGGATTAGAAAAAATTAGGTTCAGGTCCAGTATGGCAACGACACAAGAGAACACACTCAAACGGGCAATGACCTCCAAACAATGAACTAGAGTAGGCCCAGACACAGCGCACTGGACCACGGCCCATGGGGACCTACCCAAAGGAGCTACACGATCTTCGGATAATGACCTCAGCCGGTTTGCAAAGGGAGACGAACTTCCAGTAAGGTCTAGCTCCCGAAGTACACGCCCAGGACCACAGATCACGACCTACTAGCAAGGGTCCTACTGAAGACCTCCACGACCTACCTATCATCCAAAGGGAATACGACCTACTCCTCCTAGTAAGGAACTACGAAACCAACATGTTCGACCTACCTAGAAGATCAGGAAGGCAAGTACTAGGCCATACGTAACTCGGAAGAACGTTGGAGACTTAATTAATTAATTAATTTAACTGCCCCACGATCGGAACCACCCCCAATTTCCTCGCTTCACCTACTGGGGAGAAGTCAAAACAGATAAGGATCCAACCATGGATAATCCGGAGGTCCGTTGAGGACCCTAGCTGAACAACCTTCGAAAAGGACACAGATATTAACCTCTAGCCATGACCTCCAAGAAAATCAGAACTACCCCCTGAATTCTCTAGGGTTGTAACGACTCCTCTTGAACTATAAATGGGGAGCCGATATGTCATTTTTAGCACGTTTTGACTTCTATTATACTTGTATGTAGGGATTTCATGGCGAACCGAATCACCAAATCCAAATAAGCCGGACTGTTAATGGATGTTGAGAACAATTAAACAATTCAATAAACCCTAGCATTCTCCTATGAATTGAATGCAGTGGATATCGAGTTTACCTTAACTCCGTAGTGTCAGATCCGATCTTTCACGTTTGAATTCCAATCCCTTGATTCAACCACACGATTTGATTAAAATTGTGGAAACAGAAATTAGAACCAAATCTAATTTCAAGAATTAATCAAATAAGAGAAAGAAGAGAGAATAATCTGTTCTTCAGATTAGGTCTTCAGATCTGTATCCCAATATTATTCAATCCTGCTACTGGTGAGGATTCCACAGGACTGTGAATGTGTAGGCCATAGTTGAAATCCTTCGTCTCCCAAACACATTGGCGTCGTCCCTCTCTATCTCAAACTAGGGTTTCAAACTGATTTGAATGTCTTAGGGTTTGTGAGATAGAACTGTCTATTTATAGACCTAGAGTTACAAACCCTAATGAGCTACTAGGCTCCATTCTACATATTTAATTGGGCCAGACGTAGGACCTAATGCAAATAATAAAGTTGACCTATGAATTAATTAATTCACATGTCCACAACCCAGGACACAATTAATTAATATTAATTCTTTTTCACCACATAATTAATACTGACCTACCCCTTTATTACCATTTTATGAGAACGGACTGCATTTACTTGAGAATCCCCGTATTTAAGGTTAGTGGACATTCATTAATTTATTGGAGCTTCTGACAAACTACCACAATTAATTAATTTCTTATTTCCTGAGCAGTTCACTCAAACCTTATCACTCGTGCTTGAACTTAATCAGCCTGCAGGACTTTAGCACGATGAATGTTATTGAGCTCCTCAGGGAATGTCCCCATCCTATTACTCGGATATGGTTACCTAGCTCCAGTCTCAGGCTGTAATACACGAATTGCTGCTACCTAAGATGCGGGTATACGAGCACGTTACTTAGGCTCTCCACCATGGCAAGTCAAAACAACAGTCAACCCGTGCATACCCCTAAACCTTCGTTAGGGTTTGGACTCAATCAAGATCGAGATCTTGTATTCTCTAATGTCAGACAGTAGAATACATCTCACTGTGGTCCAATCAATACGCAACTACACGTACCAACATATCAAGTAATCAAGACAAATTACTTATTTCCGACTATGCTGCAGCCTACACCGACAGGCTTATCCTCGTACGCTGTCTCTGCTGTGATAATGTTTATATCTCACTAGGTCAAGTAATCATATTGTCTTCTGTGATCTACAATACGCCATATGATCATCCTTATCGGTGAGATAAGAGGATACCGTTGTTACTCGCATGTAAGTTTGTTTAACAGATAGGAAATACCGTTAAATGTATACTCATCGTAATAATTGTTTTCTGTATACAAAACCCAACATTGTATTCTTCAAAATTCATGATTCACACTTCATCATTCTTAATAAAATTACATTATTTCGTTGTTCTTTAGCTATTTTTCTCTTATCTTTCATAAGTTCCAAGGGTTCCTATCTCATCACAAATCGAACCTTAACATATTTTGCACATAAATATATAAAAATTATAGAATCAAAATCTCGCAACTGTTAATAATACTAGATTTAAACCCGTGCGTTGCGCGAACAAATATTTTTATAATAATATGCAAATAACCTAATTCAAAATAATGTAGTAAATGATATTATATTTTATTTTATTGAAGAATAACTTATATTTATATTGTATATAAAATAAAATGAATTTAAAATTTAAAATATTAGATGAGAATTTTAATATCCAAATTAGCTTGCAAAATATGTTTGATTTGTTGTTTATTTCAAATATTTTTTGGAGTACATAATTTCTAAAGTTGATTTGCTAGATAATTTCATTTATTTTAAGCTTAACATTTTTAAAACTAGATCATTCAGAATATAAAAATAGGAAAATAATTTTTAATATAAATAACAAGTAATTATTTTTTAGAACAACCAAACGCAATATTTATGTTAAATAATTCAAAATATTATTTTTAAAAATTATAGTCATGAACATGTTTTTTTAAATGAAATAATAATTGAAAAAATATCGTTTTGTACATATTTTTTAATATATTAAATATATTGGAATGCTCTAATTATAAATTAATAAGTAATAATTTTAAAAATATTATTAATTTATTTAATATTTTTATTTTATTTTATTATACATACACGTTTTAAAAACTTTGAAGGAAAAAGTTGGAACTAGATAAATTATATAATACAATTAAAAAAAAAATTATAGTGAGCGTTGCGTTGGGGCCTTGGGGGTAAGGAGCCCAACTAGTAGAGGCTCAAATTCCATGACATTCTAGAACAATACTTCTAGAATTCACATTGCAAAATCAACAGAGTTATATCTCCCTCGCGAAACACGTGGCGAACACGTGACGCCGCTCCTGCTTTTGATCCGACGGCTGAGATTATCGCGTCGGCTTAAAGCAACTCTCTGTTGAGCACAATTTCAAAAAGTCCTTCGCAAAACCTACGCTACGTTTTTTAGGGCACTGGAATATATATACCCGCGCAAACACCATCGTAACGCAACGCAAATATCACTACTCTCTCGCGCTCGCTAAACACTGCAGCAGTCTAATGGTGAGCTCCTTTGTTTTTGTTTTTGGTTTCATTTTTTTTTTTGGCGCTAGATTTGATTTCTACCGTGTTTATCGGACTTGCGTTCCTGCTCCTATTGTGTGATTTAAAGATATTTATTATTATTATTTTTTGGTGATTTTAGGCGTTGCCGAATCAGCAGACTGTGGATTACCCTAGCTTCAAGCTTGTGATTGTTGGTGATGGTGGAACAGGTATTTGGTTTTATACAAATCTCGAATCTTAGATTTTTCTACTGTTTAAGCATGAGTTCTTTGGAAAACGTCATAATTTTTGGGGATGATCTGTGTTTTTGCCTGTGTGCATTTCAATGAGTTTCAATTTCATTTGTTTGTATTTTGTGACTGTTGCTAATGTCATGTTGGAAGATTTGATGATTTTTTTGGATGGTCTGTGTTCTTTGCCTGTGTATGCATCTTAATGAGTTTCATTTTCATTTTCTTTGTATTTTGTGATTGTTGATTTTGTCATGTTGTTGATGGTCGGATTTACATTGAGTGACTTTACGTTTCTTTTTTTGGTTTTGATTCTGGGTTATGGTTTCTGTTGACATTGTGTGGGATTGGCGTTTATATTTTATGATTTTCTTTTTCTGGTAATGTACTTCATGATTGGCCAATTAAATTGCAATTTCATAGTTTTCTAGATGGAAGAACTGGCTATACTCGTGTAGTCTTCAAATATAGCCATATTAGGTACTTGAATGCTATAAACAGCTATTGAAGTTTGACATTACCTCTGTGCTTTGATGGCAGGGAAAACTACATTCGTGAAGAGGCATCTAACTGGTGAATTTGAGAAGAAATACGAGCGTAAGAATGAGAACGTTGTCTTTTCTCTCGCTGTCATCTTTGACACTTAATCAGTTTAGTAAAAAGAAACTTATTTGAAACAGCTACAATTGGTGTGGAAGTTCACCCCCTGGATTTTTTCACAAACTGCGGGAAGATCAGATTTTATTGTTGGGACACAGCTGGCCAGGAGAAATTTGGTGGCCTTCGGGATGGTTACTAGTAAGTTTATTGTACAGCCTTCGTATTTTAGGTTCTGGAAAATGGAGTGCTTGTATTTGTATAGTAAAAAGTTGATTTTTTGATGATAATAAACTGCACTGCTGCAGTATCCATGGACAATGTGCCATTATAATGTTTGATGTAACTGCTCGGTTGACTTACAAGAATGTCCCAACCTGGCACCGTGATCTTTGCCGGTATGTGATGTTTGTCTTGCAATCGTAATTTGTATGTCTGTGTTATGTTTTTAACGTTTTCTGTATAAAATTACAGTGTCTGTGAGAACATCCCAATTGTGCTTTGTGGAAATAAGGTTGATGTGAAGAACAGGCAGGTGAAGGCCAAACAGGTTACTTTCCACAGGAAAAAAAACCTTCAGTATTATGAAATCTCTGCTAAGAGCAATTACAACTTCGAGAAGCCCTTCCTGTATCTTGCCAGGAAACTTGCTGGGTATTTACTCTTATATTTTTTTACTCAATGTATACTAATTCAACCTCAGAGTAGAGAATGCAAATGTTAAAAACATAATTTTCTGGTTGTAGGGATGCTAACTTGCACTTTGTGGAGTCTCCTGCTCTAGCCCCACCAGAAGTTCAAATTGATTTGGCGGCGCAGCAACAGTAAATCTCTCTAAAACAAAAATTCTGCACTTGTATTGCATTTTGTCTTCACTTGCCTGATGATGTTTAACTGTCATTTATTTGCAGACATGAAGCAGAGCTTGCTCAAGCTGCTAGTCAGCCTCTTCCTGATGATGATGATGACGCTTTTGAATAGATTAAGTAAGATCGAGTATGCTACATTCCCATGTATCATGTATGGATATTTTGTCTGGGATCAGTGTGTGAGGAAGGATCGATTGTTATATTTAGGGATTTGAACTGGTGATTTGATTTGGTTGTGGGAAGATACGATTTGATTTTGCATCTATCTAGTGACTAGTGGTAGTTGGGAGCTCTTTCATGGTTTAAAGTTGCTGTTGGGCTGAATTCTTTCTTATTTTATTACATTCTTGAGTTAATATAGCCAACTACTCATTGCCGATGCATTTTCATCTACTTTCAAACTACGGTTTGTAGCTGTTATATCTGTGTGGAAATAAGATTTTTGGAAAATGGAATATATTATTTCTGAGTTTTATAGAACTTATATTTTCATTTTGTTAGCTAATTCGTATCTCACATTCTACAGCTATTTTTAAATTTTAAATTTTTATTTATGTTTAGTAATCTCATATTTAACTATTTATTATTGGATCAGTTTATCATCATCATTTCTTAATAAAATATACTATTATATGCACACATGTTTATTCTTATTATTATATGATTATATATATGAAATTAAAATATAGTATTTAAGCTATTTAATTAACTCATTATATAATTTTTATAACTTTAATGCAATAAAACAAAATATAAAATAAAGCTCTTATATTATTAAAAAGATAATTGATGCAAGATGCAACTTAAATATAAAGAACAATTTCAAGACTTAACTAATTAATTAAATTATTAAATCATGAAAAACGTAATTAATTAATCATGCATGTCAATTAATGCTAGTAGTCCTATTTATTTTTGACATGGTTATCAATGTTTGTGAGTGTAGTGAAATTAAGTCAAATTTCAGAGTGTTTTATATGCGGCGAAAGTAATAATACGATCTTGCACTTATTTTGCTAAGATCTCGACTTAGCAAGTGTTTATTAAATGTGTTTTAAGCTTGATTCTTCGTTAAGTCAAATTGTTTATACTACAACACTTGATGTATTGAGTTTCAAATATATGTATGCGCAATTATAACGAAATAAAGCAGTAAGGACACAAGGATTTTATAGTGGCTCGAACAACTGTTCTACGTCAACTCTTCAGTCCTCCGACTAAAAATTCACTAAAAGATTGAGTACAAGGTCAGACCTGATCTCTAACAGTGAACAACTCATCCGTTTGGTCGGCGCACACCTTCACGCACCTCCGTCTTCAATCTTCAACCGGTGTCGCTCCTTAGAGTGAGGACAAACTTTCCTTCTCCTTGGACGTCGACTATCGGGAGTTTTATAGTTCTTTCCAGAACATATCCTTGTGTTGACATTGCCCGTAAGAATCACGCTTGCAGAACAATCGTGACTACTAGATTCTTCCCAGAGTATAAAGAATCCCAAAATAACCTTGGAACCTTAACTTCGCAGGTCTCGAGCTTCAGATATGATAACTTGTGGGAAAACTTCAATCAAGACTAGCTCGGATGAGTTCGCGTAATGTAGAGAGTGTATTTTATCTCTTCTTGTTATCTCTGTATGTAGAAATTCTCGAACCTTTGAATCAAATTAGGATGACACCTATTTATAGGTGAAGATTCAAACGACTGTTTGAATCTTATCCATTAGACTTAAAGGCATTGCTCGCCTATCTGCGTTTTTCCTTTTTCTGCAGTGGACAGAGACTCTTCAAGTCTCCTTGTCTCTGATTGACGTAGCTTCTATTTGTAGCCGTCTCTATTAGAACGGATCTTTTTATTTAGATCTTAAACTTCCTTTATGTCTGATGACTATCTTCTGAATCGTCGGGTTTCCTTGTGATTTGAATCCTTCTGATTTACGACTCTATCGTTTCTCGTGATTGCTGATGGTCGTTTGCTGGCTGTTTGCATACGGCTGATATATCAGCAGTTTAAGTTAAGATTTTCGGATTCTGCTGGAGTTACTTATTCAGCATTCTTGTAGTATTCCTCCGTATTGCTAGCCTTTGTTCTATTCTTTAGCAGTCTTCAGCAATCATCAAGTCTGCTGGCTCCTTCAACATCCTTGGTTCTTCTTCTTTTCTAATTCTATTACAACTCGAGTATAAATTCCTATACATGACCTTTTACAATTGACTCGATACTGAGTTGCTAAAGCTTTGATGCACCAAAACATATCAAACCATGATTATGAATAATTTACAACAGAAATGGTTTAAAATATCTAACAATATTCCAAACAATTTTCCCTTTTTGGTGCGATCAAAGCCTCAATCCTAAGCTTTAATTCTAACTGATCATGTGAAAGCTGATTACCGAGATTACCAAAATTTTCCTATCAAGTCTATTCTCAGCATCTCAACTGTCGTAGACTCAGTATGATTCCTAAATCTCCCCCCTCAAAATATCAAGGGTATTGCTCGATTATTCAAGTTTTTCATCAAGTAAATGACTTTCAAATCCTCTATCTAATAAGCACATAACACATTCACATAATTTCATCAAGCAATCACACAGGAACGTTTCACACACATCATTAATCCACGCAGTTTGCTGATTACACTGAGCGTGTAATTTCAGCTAATTCAATTAGATCAACGTTGGACAATAAGATATTGTCTTCAACCTAGGTTAGTTTCATTAATAATATCATGCTTTGTTGTACAGGAAACACATACCCAAATCGAAATCAAAAATTGTTTTCCAACTAGGAGACTCATAGGGTTAAGAGAGATATTACTTCTTGGTTGTTGAGGAGTATGAATCTACAACGTTTCTGACACTTGAAGAACCGGCGGTGGACTTTTTCACATTCTTGAGTGCTTCAATCGTCATCTTCATGAAGTTGTCCACGACAGCTTCTCTTTCCTGTCTTCTGATTCTCTCTTTCTCTTCAATCCTTCTTTGCTCTTCTCTCTCTTCCTCCTCACGTTGTCTCCTTAAGTCCTCTTCCAGTTGTCTTCGAGCTTTAAGGCAACAAAATATGTCTTCTTGCTCCTTTCGTCTCTCTGCTTCCTCTGCTAACCTCTTCTCTTCTCCCTCTTTGATCGCAGCAAAAATCCCAGTGGAGAAGGTCTCGAAGTTGTATTGCTGGGTAGCAAGCAATTCATCTTTTGCCTTGGACCTCTGGTTTGTAACTTCGGTGCGCACAATTGGTACCAGGTGCTCGCCAATGCTCTATGAATGAATTGTTGGAGGTCCTTTTAATAAGTGTTGGAGCTCAAAGGCTCAATAGTCGTGATTTGGGGTTCCTCGGATAGCACTATTTGATTCTCAGTAGTAGGCATGGGTGTTGTGGTAACCAATGCTTGAGCGGAAGGGAACGGTAGATCGACATGAGCTGTTGAGGTAGGTGCATTCTCCCTTCGATCTTCTTCTACAACAGTGATGGGAGAAGGAGGCCTAAATCTTTGCATCCTGGAAGACTTGTTGGCCAGTTGAGTAAGGACCTTTTCCTTGAATTTCAACATCTTCTTCCTATCCTCTTCTCTCTTTTGTGCGGCTTGTTTTTCTGATATCTTGTTTTTCAATTCCTCAGCTGCGGTCATCTATCTTCTTGTGGCAGGAGATTTAAGTTGCTGAGTGAATGATGGAGGGTCTTCATTAGCATATTCGGATGGTGGCAATGAGCGATCTCCAGTGACTGCTCTGTGTGCTTTGATCTTCTGCAGCCTGGTAGCAACCTGCTTCTCCGTATACTGTCGTTTGGATGTCTGATCCATCCAATTGTCAGCCCATTCTTCTTCACTCCTCCAATAGTTGAGACCCATCCTGCTCATCATAATCGCGCGGTCCTCATAATGTAGCTCATGAGTGGCATAATAAAAAAATCGCCATCTCCGGAACTCTGTTCTTAGCCATTCTAAATCGGAAGATTCGCCCAGTAATTCTACGGGATATGAGTTCTTGATTTTGGCAGCAACTTGAGCTTCAATAAAGATACATATATCTTTTTCCCATGAGATGAGATCATCATTCTTCTCATCTCTCACCGTGACAGGAGGACACCACTTTGCAATCCTCTTAGCTTTGTAGTTCTATCGGGTAATCCTTCCATGGGCACTATGAGAGTTTCTCCTCTAAATAAAGATTCTCCTTCCGTGATAGCTCCTACTTCCTCCTCATCGTTAGAACTAGGGATATCACTGAATGATATACCTGATACTTCTGAAGAGATGGGAATTGGAATGCGTCATTGCCAGATGGACTCAGTGGTATTTTCGAGCACATTTGTAGTATCTGCGTCAGAATTCCATCTTGGAACTGTAGATGGATATACTCCCAATGCGCGTAGATACTGCTCGTTTCTTGCTCGTACGAGGTCTTCATCATCCTCATTGGTAGTGACCTCGTCTTGCTTTTGCGTCTCTTCAGCAGTGGGTTCAGCAGTATGTATTGCTTCAGATGAATGATGATCTGCTGAGCGTCTTCTGGTATAACTACCATGGATTGCTTAGTACCCTCATCTTCTTTATTCTTAAGGTCAACATTCTCCTTCTCTGCGACCTTTTCTCCTTGATCAGCAGTTGGGATCTGGACTGTCTCCTTCACCAGATCAGCTTCTGCTAAAATCGTAACAACTCGGCTTTCTCCCTGGTAGCTAATTGTTCCTTCACACAGTCTTTTTCAACAACAGAACTGCTTCCACCTTGCGCAGCAGGCTGTAGCACACTTTTTTCAGAATCATCTTCAGCACTTACGCTTCCCCCTTGATTGGTGGCGGGTTGAATAGTCATGGTATCAGAACTCCTTTCTCCTTGCGCAGGAGTCTGCAACCTTCTTGATTCTTTTACAGCTTCTTTCAATTGCCTTCTTTCAAGATCAGCAGCTGATACGACATCTACGTTTTCAAACTTTTCATTAGCAAACGTGACCTTGCCTTTTCCTTTCGCAACTTGTGATTTCTTAACATTTCTTCGAGTTATTCGACCGGATTGCTCACCAGGTTGAGTCTTCTCATTTTGCTCGGCGTAGCTGGCCATGACCTCTCCTCAAGAGTCACCTGTAGCCTAAACTTGTCATAATCCTTCTGCTCGCGTGCTCTTTGGAGCGCTTACAATTGTCACCTCTTCTTTCGCGACTCCTCCTCACCGGAAAATTCAAGCCTTCTTTTCGCATCTTTCGAGGCTATCTCGTCGGTGTCTGCCTCATCTTCCTGAATAACATTGGGGAATTTGTAGAGAAGTGACTACCTCTGGCACTGTGATCTTGATGGTTGATCCCTGAAATCTGTCGTGCTTGCCCTTCTTCTTGGCTTGTTCTTCATCACCTGCTGGCTTTCTCCTCCTCTACTGAGGGCTTCTTTGTGAGCGCCTCTTTTTCACAGTGGTTGGCTCAGGGGATTGACCAGTTTCCAGCAATGTGATGTCGACCAATTTTTCAAACTCAGTAAACAGGGCATCCTGCTCTGCTTTCCTCCTTTCTTCTTCAACTTCTTCGGTGGTAAGTGGAACAACAGTAGTCATGACAGCATGTCCTTGGTAGGGATCTTCTTCATCGGAGACTGGATCATCAGGGTTGACATTGCTCTTTTCTTTTGGAATCAATGGTTCTTTGAAACTCTTCGGCGGTTGCTGTTTCCTGGTTGGTGGTATGTAATCGAAGTATATCAAATCCTCACCACGACAGTGCTTGCCCTGCGGTATGATTACTTTTAGAAAGTGACTGATCTTGAGTCCAGAACCCACATCCTGAGTGAATGTATGATCCGTCTTCATGTTCTTGTTCTTGTACACGTGTGCTAGCCACTTGGTTTAAATGAACTTTGCCCAATTTCCTCGGATCTGATCTTCAATTGCCATCATAACAACAAACTTCTTAACACTTATTGGAGAGTGAACCAACCTCGCCTACTAACTTCCTTATAAAAACATGTGCAAGGCTCTTCATTGGTTCTGCTAGTGATCTCAGGGGTGCTGCTGTTTTCCATGGTTCTTTGAAGTCCTCCTCTTTCCACCTTAGCCACATTTTCTTCATTTCGGCTTCATCGTTAACTTTGTAGTTGGATACATCTTCACCGTCTCCTCGTAGACCATACTTCTTCTCCAAAACTTCTGGGCTCACAACAATCTTTGTGCTCAAAACACTTGTAGTGAAGAACTCTTCACTTTCATCAACTACTGCTCGAGCAAAGAACTCTACAACTATGTGCGAACGAAATTTCTTGGGTTCCGCAAATAGAGACTTCAATAAATTCTCACGGTCAATTTTACTTATGTGAATGTCACACCAGTGCTTCCGGAACAGTGGTTCGTATAGTATCTTGTCCTTCTTGACTTGAGCCGCTCTCCTTTGCTCATAGGTCAGTTTACCAGATTCCTCGCCATGACTTATGGCAACTAGGCGATAGTATGGAATTGACTCATCAATATCCTCCGTTTTGTAGATTCCTGCGAAAGTCGGTTGAAATTGTTCAGGCTCTCCGGGATAATGGGTTGTCCGGATGATTCTGCAGGGGGACTTGTTCGATTGGAAGATTCCGCCATTGATGTTTCTTTTGAAAACTAAAAAAAATGTCGAGTAGAAGAAATTTCAAAATCAGAAGTAATGGGAGTATTAATATTAGAATATCCAAACCGAACTTCCTTTATACGATCCCAAGTAACCGGCCTTGCTGTGAGCGGTTGGATCTCTACTTCTGATCTGGATGAATCGACGGTTGGGCAGTTGGTGACGGTTCGCCTTAGGTCCCACGAAGTTGGAAACTTGTGTGTGGCTGACGTGTCGTCTGAGTATTCATCGCCGCCCTGAGCTAGAGTTACTTTTTAACTAAAGCAAACTTTGTAGCTCCTTCATCATTAGATAATCCCGCCTTTCGAGATATATTTGAAATGATTATCTCCTCCTTGTTTGCTGGTCAACATGCAGAGATGCATCTGTTGAGGGTAGCGTATCCAGCAATGTGAAAGGCTTATGCTAAGAACTTGGACTCAACATACAATTATCAGAAATACCCCTTTATTTTGAATACTGTGGATCACATAGTTTGCTGAGAGCTTGGACTCAGCAATTGCTTCCTTGATTCTATTGTGATCTTAGCATTCCTTGGACCTTGTTTGCTGAGAGCTTGGACTCAACATCTTCCTTAAGGTCTTTCTATTCAGTAGACACTCTATAATGTGCTGAGAGCTTGGACTCAGCAGCTACTAGAGTATTATCCTTAGATGTCTACAGACATCTGCTAAGGGCTTGAACTCAGCATTCTTCGGGTTCCACTGAGAGCTTGGACTCAGTAGACAGAACAGACTCTTTTAAGAATTTTGATCCGTATTGGAGCAAAGAGTCTCTTTACTAAGAGCTTGGACTCAGTAGACAGAACAGACTCTTTTAAGAATTTTGATCCGTATTGGAGCAAAGAGTCTCTTTACTAAGAGCTTGGACTCAGTAAACGTCTTTTTGATTTTGTTTTCTATTGCCGAATAGCAAATCTTTGCAGCTTGCTGAGAGCTTGGACTCAGCATTCACGGGATATCTACTGAAAGCTTTGTCACGACTTCAAGAAGCCTGGTTCTTTCTTCCTCCAGCCTTGTTAACTCAGCATCAGCTCTACTCCTTTCTTCTTCAGCGAGCTGATATTTCATCCTCTTCTTCCTTGCGTTTTTGCTCTGCTTCTTGAGTCAAGTGAGCTTCCTCTTCGGCTTTGCACTGAATTTCATCTTCTTGTATTCTTTTCTGCTCATCGAACTGACGCATCATCTCCATTTTCTTTGTCACCTTATTTTTTTATCTGCACAAGCTTAACAAGATGACCTAATCTTCGACCACCAGATTGGATTGCGCAGATCAACTAAGTGAATTTCTCAGCATTCTGTTCAGCAGTAATCTGGGCGGACATAGTCAAGGTTTGCTCCGTAGCCTGGCAGTCACCCTCTGCATCGGCCAATTCACCTTGTGCGGCAGCAAACTCTTCTTGTAGCTGCTCAACTTCCATCTTAATTTTATGCAATCGTTGATTTATCTCTTCCACTTAATGTCTTCGGTTGTCCATGAGATTGTGAAATGAATCATACTTTAGATCAGGAGATGGTACCTGAGAGGTTGGGACGATCAAACGAGAAGGCTGGGACACGAACTAATAATTGAACGGAGGTAGTTTGTGTTCGTTTTGTCCAAATTGACTTCTATCTTCTTTAAATGCTCTATAAGCTCGTATGGCCAGCATCCATCGTCTAATGGATTGTTCGGTCATTTGCCTTATTTCATTCTGGGCAATCCATTCATTCGCCCATGCTTCCTCACTCCTCCAGAAGGTCAACCCAATCCTAGCCATCATGAAGGATAGATCTTCTGCATTCAGCTCATACCTACCCAAGTCGAAGCGCCTCCATCACTGGAATTCCTTCCTCAACACATCAAAGGGAATAGAGCATTCCAGCAAGATATCTAGGTAGAGCAGGGTGATTTCTTTAGTAACTCGCCGCTCTATTCTTTGAGAGATTTCTCTAGCCCATGGAATGAGTTCAGCATCCTTAGTGTCAGTTGCAGTTATGGGAGGACACCAACACATTAGCCGATAAGAGGTGGACTCTAGATGGGGTATGCCATTGAATGGTACCTTGAAATATGTAACAGGATTTGGCCGTCTGTTCAATTCTTTTCCATCTCGTGAGTTCCAGGGGTCTCGACGCCATACCCCTCGCAGATCATCTTCAAAGGTGGGTCCTTCTATGAGGGTCAGATCACCAATTTCCTCAGCAGTTAGAGAACGAAAAGACAAAGCAGAGTCAGCAAATGATGCACTCATTAAATCATATCTGTCTTCATTCTCAGGATTTTCAGATGAGTGCTCTGACTCATGTAATGGTGACACGGGATGGTCAACATGGGTAGAAGTTCCCCCTTGCTCGAGTATGGGTTCCTTCCCTTTCCTGGGATCCCTTTCCATTCCAGGTGACAACCTGTCAAATGGTTCTTGCACGTCCTGTTCCGGAGCATCTTGATTGAGATCAACAAATATTTCTGCAGTATGAAATGTTTCTGAAAGGTGTTGTGGAGCTTCCTGATGAGTTGGTCGCTCTACCTCAATCTCCTCATCCACTTCCTCTAAGTGAGGCGACTCCATTTCCTGTCTCTCTCCTTCATCACCACCCTGAAGTAGCATTTCACCTATAATAGCAACATCTTCTTCCACTTCTTCTTCAAGATCAGGGCTAACAAGAATATTCACAATTTGTCGAGATGACTGTTGTTGCTCTTCAAAGTTAATCTGCCATTTGGTGGAACTTTCACCTTCCAGTCCTCTCACAACCATGTCGTCCTCTCTTTCTTTGGATTAGAGGTTCAACCGCTTCTGTGTAAGGCCTAGTTGGAACAGGGATGGATATGCGACCGCCTTGAATTTGTATTCCCTGAACATGGCGAGTTTGTGTTCCTACTTGCTGAGAGGGTCCTTCATCAACAAATGTCCTGACTAATCTCCTTATTTTCCTTCCTTGAAGAGAAGGTTTCTCACCAAGCCTTGTTAAGTCTGGAAGATCCTCTATAACCTTTTGTAAGTACTCTTCTCGTAGAGCGGCAAATTGAACTTCCTCTTCTCCTTCTTGATCGCCATTGTCATCGCCATCCTCGTCTATAGTCTTAGTAGGCTCTCCCACTACTGTTCTGACCGGAAAGAAATTCGTAGACACCAATGTCTCACCATCATCCACCACTGGCAAAATCCTTTTGAGAAGAAAACTAACTTTCAAACCAAAACCAACATCGGAAGATAATTGACCGGTTTCTTCTATCGCGGTTGTTCTTCCTGCATAATCAGAAGTCTCTCAAAGAGAAAAGATGCCCAGTCACCTTTGACTCCATCGTCAATAGCCATGAGAAGAGAATATTTCTTCTTACTCATTTTTGAAAACGACCCCATATCACACTGTAACATCCTAATCACAATATCTGCTAAATATTTGTAGTACTGATCAAACTCATTCGTCTTGTGATTTATCCTAAAGGGTGTGTGAACATCATCAAGTTTCCATTTCAACCAATACCCTTCCAAGATCTCCCGTAGTCTCTTGATATCAACTCCTTGTTTATATACATGCACATAAGATTGAAAACTTTCTCAAGTAACTTAGGGGTGATGAGGATTTTAGTACCTGTCACATGGGTGGTGAAGGATTTCTGGTCTCTGGCGATGACTGCATTCGCATAAAACTCTGCCACAAGAAATGGATGAAACCACTGTGGACAAGAACGCAGGAAGTAGGCTATATTTCTCGGAGTAGATGGCGAGCCAATCTTTTGAAATCAGGACAATCATCCTTTAGTCCTTTTATGAATAGGATCTTCTCTTTTGTTACTTAAGCTGCTCTCCTCTGCTCTGGCGAAAGTTTCTTTGGGTCTGAGTGAAAGAGCCTTACAACTTCTGAATATGGTCTTTCAATGTATTCGAAAGAAAGTTGTTGCTCTTGACCAGAAGTGGATGTGTCCTTTTATAAACAAGATCTTCTCTTTTGTTACTTAAGCTGCTCTCCTCTACTCTAGCGAAAGTTTCTTTGGGTCTGAGTGAAAGAGCCTTACAACTTCTGAATATGGTCTTTCAATGTATTCGAAGGAAGGTTGTTGCTCTTGACCAGAAGTGGATGTGTCCCTCGCTGGCGTCTCTGATGATTTTGATCTCTTTGGAGCCATGAGTGCGGATAGATGATTGACAATAAATGAAGGAATGTGTGTTTAAGGGTTGAATAAGAATGAAAATTTCCAGAATTGTGAAGTTTTGAGGGCTTTTGGAAGGATGAAAATGGCAAAGTGACTAAGGCCTTAACCGTCGATTTTATGAATCAATAAATATGCACAAATGGTTTGAATCGAGCGGTTGAGAGTGGGGAAGAGACACAAGATCAACGGTTGGGACGACCCGATGATTGAGATCATTTGAGACTGATTTAACTTGAAAAGGTGCCTTTCACTTGGTATATGCGAATTCATCGCCGCCTGTTTGGCAATAAATGCGTTGTATTGGATACAATAATCCTTGAGTTTTGAAATCCCACCTTTTCGAGTGTCCAAATCGACAGAGAGTCAGTTACTAAACTAAGAGTTGAAACTCAGTTTAATTCTGCATCTTTCCTTCAGGAATCTTCTAAGTGTGGAAACCAGAACTTGGTTTTCTTAGCAAGTCAGTTCAAAACTTGGTCGGAGTAAGTTTCAACTTCTTTGGATGCCTTAGGCAGTGGCTTCTTCTGTTCTTGGTTGTATGACGACCTTCATACAGATTTGTGTTGACACCACGTGAGGGAGAATCTTCCAAATGTAAGTATGAAGTCATCTTGCTGAGTGACACACCAAGTTTTGGAAAACTTAGAATTGGAACTCAGTTTTAATCTTTCTTTGATCTGCCTCTAAACTTTTCTTTTAAAAAAACTGAGAGCTTGGACTCAATTTTATTCAGCATCACTCAGTTGACTCCTTCTTGGGATGAGTTTGTTGTGACAAGGCACGTGTCAGGCTTTTTGCTTTTCCATTCTACATAATAAAGACTTCCTTTCTTCACACCTTTCAGCACAGTCTCCTCGGATTCTTTGTCATTGATCCAACATTCTTCTTCGGCAAAGGTCACCTCATATCCAGATTGGATAAGCTGACTCACACTCAGCAGATTGTAGCTTAGACTGGTGACTAAGGATACATTGTTGATGATGATTCCATTTCTTTCCGAGCGTCCTTTGCCAATTACTCTCTCTTTTGAGTCATCTCCAAAACTGACAAGTGGTCCTCTTGACTTCCTTAGTTTTGAAAGGAGATTGTTGTCACCGGTCATATGAGCTGAACATCCACTATCCAAAATCCATGCTCTTTTCTTCTTTTTGAGTTGACCTTGTACCTGCAAAACAGATAAGGTTAGACAAAAGGTACTCGTGTTTCTGTGGGTCTTGCATGGTTAGTATTATGGATCCATCCTTTGGGAATCCATACTTGCTTCACCTTATATCTAGGTGTCACAATTTCTTCTCCCGTTCTCTTCCTTTTTAAATAATTTATGCAATTTCTTTGCATGTTTGAAGAAAGAGAGTGAGTGTGTGAAACCTGACCAGAAACTAAGTTTCTTGAAACTGAGTTTCTAGGAACTGACTTCCTAGGAATTGACCTCCTTGAAACTAAGTTTCAGTTGGGTTCTCGGAAACTTGGTTCGGAGTGTACAGTCTTCCTAGTCCAAAAAGTAGGGAAATGGTTGGACTGAGACCTCGTATAAATGTTCTTCCTATACGAATAAGTTCTCTTCTCATAGTTGGGAACCTCGGATTTCTAGAATCAAGAAATGAAACTGACTTTCTATAAAGTTCAGTTTTAGCTGTTGAGGTGGGTTTCCTTGTGTTAGGAACATTCTGCTTAACCCACTTCCTAGGCTAAGTGGGCTTCATCTCAGGTTTGTTTGATTTATAAGTCAAAACGTTTCTAAACTTGGGTATCGTAGTCAGTTTTGAAACTGACTGTCCCCTTCTGTTCTAATTAGCCTCTAAGGAGTCTTTGTCCATACTGACTACTCATCTATATATACCTAAAAGCAAAACCCCACCCAAAAAAAATTTTCCCCCAAAATTACTTGCTTAAAATAAACAAGCTATATATTAGGTAAGTAGTATTAAATATGGTAAGTATATAATAACTATTACTAATTGTTTTATTGAAATATGTAAATAATTAATAATTATTTACATGTCATGTTTTGTATAATTATCAATTAATTATTATTTTTATTTATGTATCAATTAAAATCTCATTAAAAATATATAATTCAAAAACTAATTCTGAATATAATTAATTAATTAAAACTGATTGTTTTATGTATTGTATAATTATATTTCTGATTTATATTATGTTAAATAATTAATTTCATTACAAATTTATATTCCAAAAATTTATAATTAAATATTTCATATAAATTAAAATCACTATCTACATTCAAATTCTGATTTAGATATTATCAATATTTTTTAAGATTTTAATGATTATTTAATAATTAAAATTACTAAAATATAAAAATTTTAAAGTTTGTAAATTTATTAAAAAATCTTAATTCATGATCATTCATAAAAAAAGCTTAATTTACGTAATTCATTAAAATGATTTATGACTAATAATTAAATCCCAAAACATAATTAGTGGCATTCTTATTGATTTCTTTTCACTATCATTAGTATAAATAGGGTCTACTTCTCAAGAACAATCAAAATAATTTTCATTTTGTTATTATCATATCTATAGTTCTATCATGTAGTGTTTGTATTTTTTTAGATTTGATCTTTTGATTCTTATATTTGTTGTAGGGAATATGAAGATGTCGTCTATAGGGGTCCAAAGGGGTGCTTGAAGTGTTTGAAATTAAAAAGAAGATCTTAAAGCAGGAGTGGATCCAGAGGCGTGCTTGAAGTTTTTGAAATTCAAAAAAAGATCTTGAAACACAAGTTCTTTTGAACTTTTTATCAGTTATTGATATGTTTTTTTGCATGTTTTGGATGTATAAACTTTTGAGGTTTATTCTCACAAAATGAATACTTTTTACTTCAAGTTCAATTTTTTGACTTTTCATTTATGTATATAATTTGTTTAACTTTTGACGCTCTTCTCAATGGTGATTATGTATTTTTTTAGAACAAAATCTTAAATTTAAATATTTAATTGTTGTGGTTTTAAATTAATTCATTACGTAATATTATTTGGTACTTTTGCTTTCATTATACAGTTTTATGTTATATTCATTTCTTCATCTTAATCGGATTTTATGTATATTTGTTCAGTTCAATATTTAACGTCAATGCATTTTTATTTATATCAAATGAGTTGTTTTATTTTAATTAAATAATTAACATTAACTTTTAATACTATACAAATTATCGAAACCAACCTATGTAAAATAATATTAAACAAACTATGTAAATATATGTAATTATTACATAGTCGTGGGTCGATATTTTATTAATTTGAATTTATTATTTAGATAAACATTTAAATTTGTGTTAGTAAAATAGATGATAAAAAGGTTTTGGTTAAAACATTATAGCCAAAAAATTATATGTACTCAAAGCAAAATCCCTTACTCAACAAATTATACTTCTAGATATTGTACTTTTTAAATTTTATGTGCAATTATATTATGTTTATAATGGGTGATCAATTAAGATTTAGTCTAGGCCTATAAATTAGTGTCAATAATTATTATCTATATTTTTTCCCAATATTACTTGCTAAATATAGCCGTGTAATATGTAAGTAATAAATAATGAATAAGGTATGTAATTAATATAATTTATAATTAGCAAGTTATTTTGTTGGATTTATATAAATAATTTGTATAAAAACTAATTAGTGATAATTGAATGAAATTGCATCATTTAAGGGTTATTTGAAAATTCCAAATTAATTAGAAATACAAGTTTGTAGGCTTTTGATATGTAATCTAAAATTAATATCCCAACATTATTTAAGAATTTTGAGTACAATAAAAATATGAGCATTTTTTCAGAATTTCATTACTTCATCATTTTTTTTCTCATACCTACAATGTAGGTAATGAATTTTTATTTTATTTTATGAATAGCCAATTGCTTTTATGTATCAATTCAATTATTTAAAATTATAGATGTCAGCTCATATGTTTTAGATATGGGAAGAAGACGACATTGATGTAATCTGTTTTTATATTATTGGTGGTTGATATATTATTTCAATTATAATTGTTCTATTTAATATATCCATTTTACAATTATTTTTTTTATTGCGTATCTATCTGATTTTGGATTTTTTAAATTAGATTTTTTTCTAGGGTTTATAATTTAAAAGTAGACAGTGCAAGTTAAAAGACAACATGTAAATTATGCATCATTATTTGTTGGTGTTTGACATATATTATATTGGTGACACTTCTTCACATTTAAATTATGCGTCATTATTTTTACAATATAGAGCTTTAAATATATCTATAAGATCAAATAGTTCTAACATTGAACTCAAACTTAATTGGAAAAAAAAGACTGATTGTAGACTTAATTTTACCAAATTTTAGTACTTAACTATAAAAATAACAAAATATTGGAAGATTAATGAAGGTTGCATAGTAAATAAATATTCTTTATAATATTTTTTAGCACGCATTTTAATTAACTATGAATTTCATCAATAAAAAGTATAATGTATAAATATTATAAGTCGTTAATTATTAACATAAGTATTATTATAATTAACTATTCATTTTATTACGTTTTGTAAATTCTCCTAAATTCATGCGAATTATTTAAACCTCTTCCCAATCTTTCACTCCAACAAGATAATTAGACTAATTGGAGTATATTATATATATAATTGCACAATATTCATTGTAGATGAATATATTTTTTATTACTAAACTACAAATAGATAGTGCATATATATTTGTAGTATAAGTTAATAAATTTACCGTTGTAAGAATGTTATACAATTATTATTTTGTTAGGGTTCCATTCTCATTAAACAATCGTCATCATGATAGAAGAAAAGAAAAAAACGAGTCAATTTGCAAACTATGTGTGATGTATATAAATTTATGGTTAGATGTTAAGTGTTTGTTGTGAGTTCCTAAAAAAAAAAGTGTTTGGTGTGAGGGAATATCATTGAATATATATTTCTATGTTAATCGGATGTTAAGAAGAAGAGAAATAGATATTGATGAGGATGAGTTGATCATTAGTTAGAAGCGATTGAATAAACTTGAAAAATTTTACATAGTAACAATAACAACAATATTTAAATTTGACAAAGAAACAGTTAGAAATAATGTATTGATCTGTCATAATTCATATAAACAAAAAAGCAAGACTCCTAAGATTTTTTTTCCACCCAATAAAATATTCCTAAAATAATTATTCACTATATAAGGAAATTATCACAAATAACAACTAAATAAGAATTTTTTTCATGAATGAATTGTAATTTGTTTGTACCCATTAATCATTGATAGTTTACTTCAAAGTTTCTTAGTTGAGTTACACCTATAGTTTATATGCATGGTTTGTATCCTGGTGTATGTTTCCCTTTGGGCAGTAAGGTTTTGTGGGCTTTTGTGAGAAGAAATGAGTGAAAAGCAAAGGAAGATTCATGTCGGAAGTTCATGATCTGCGAGACGGTCGATAAGATTTTGATGTGGAGCTTGGAACATTGATACAAATATATGATGGAGAAAAAATGAAGCAACACTCTCTATGACGCTTTGTGTCTACCAACACATTATGCATAAATTATTGGGCCAATAAACGAGGTTTTATTAAATATCACTTCAACTGAGAAATTCGATGTCAACTTACTAATAGATAATAAGTTTTTTGTGAGAGTCGGAACAACAAAGACATCCAATAATTGACACAGTCAGAAAGTCGAGTGTTACCCATATGAGAGATAGAAAGCCGAGCACCATTACTAATAATAACACTATCATGCTAGAGTACGGTTGAGAGTTCTCCAAAGAATTAGAAGTTGGTGTCATGTGGACCAAGGCACCGGTCTCAAGGAGCCAATTTGATGTTTCAGGTTGAGAGAGAGAGAGAACAGCCAGTGGAGAATGTGTCAGCCAAGTGTGCAACTGCTGGAGTTTACTGCTATTCGGACATAAATTGGCATAGTGACCTTCATGAAGACAAATTTGCCAGAGAGGTGCTCGACGTTTTGAATTTCAGCCATGACCGGGAGATTTGGATTAACGTGAACCACTGCCATGGCCACGAGAAGAATTAGGATTTCCAGAGAAATGTGGGCACTGACCTCAAGGTTTATGCTGGTTGTAGAAGGAAACAAAGGAAGATCCTACTGTGTTAATGAACTCTTGAAATTGACACAAAGCTCACAGCTTTAGATAGGAGATCACAAAAGTTATGAGGAGGAGTGAGTGTCATCTAAATAGCAAAAAAACTGGAAAAAGTCGAACCAAAACCTCAAACGAACCAATGAGCCTTATCTGTATCATCGATGGGGAGTGCAATAGCTGCTAAATGATCACATAGGACTTGAAGTTTTGTCCATATTCAACCGTAGATCAAGTCATTTTCTTCATAGTTTGGAGGTCGTCTTTAAGGCATAGCTTACGAGATTTGGAGTTATGATTATACGCGGCCTCAAGAGCAAGCCATACTGCGCGCTAGATGGTGCAACTAATTACTTCAGCCATGGACTCCTCTATTAGAGATGAGAGAAGTAGACTAAGGATTCACTGATCTTGGGAGCGCCAGAGTTCATAGGTGCAATTCACTATGGGGGATGCAATTGGTGGACAAAAGTGTATTAGTGGGAATAGATTTGGTGTCGTCTATGTAACCAAATAGGTTTTGACTGGAGAGAAGAGTGGTGATATGTGTTTTTCATAAAAGATAGTTTGCAAAAGAAAGCTTGATCATGATTATATGGATGAGAGTAGAGAGGGATATAGGTTCAACATCTTGGGTCAAGATAATATAAAAAGAGGCGGCACCGATTGTTGGAAGAAGATACGAGAGAGAGGTAGGATTTTAGGAGAAAATAAGAGAGAATATTGTATGGACATATGAAGATATCTCATGCAAATATGATACAATTTTAATTATATTATATTATATATATATATATGTGTATATATATATATATATATATATATATATATATATATATATACGGCAGAGCACTATTTGTTGCATCATTATTCACTTTTTTGTTTCTTTGTTCTTTGTTAATAATGCACGTATTTGTGTGTATATAGAAGAGATCAGTGATGGTGGTGAAGTAGTGGCAGATTCATAAACATTTATTAAAAAATTTCATTGAGATTTTACATAACAAAAAGAACACATAATTAAGTCAAAATTGATGCTCATAATAATAATGATAAAATATATAAAAAGCTCAAACAATAAAACAAATTTAAATATTATGTATAAATAAAAAAATTAACATCAAATTAAAATAATTTTTGCCACCTCCTAATTCTCAAATCTCAACCCCTCACACTCTCTTCTTATTCATTCTCAACTCTTTTTTTATTAATTATTCGCCAGTAAAAATAATTATTTTATAAAAAAATTATATCATCCTATTATTAAATTAAAAAATTAATTTAGGGGCTGAAGAATCCAAGCTTCTATGTAAATCTACCAATATGGTGAAGTGCTTATAGAGAAGAATAAGATAGACAAATATAAACCAATTTTGTTTAATTGAGTAATTTAAAGCATAATATTTACCTTGACTCAAAAATTTATATTTTTATGTAAGATAAATTGAGTTTCAATAATTTACTATTATATATAATTTACAATAAATTATTAATAAAATTATCAATACTCATGCGCATCGCGCAGGCAGAAATCTAGTTTACCTAACAGCTTGACTTCTAAACTAGAATTCTTCCTAAAGTGATGGTTAGAGATATTCCTAGTTTCAAAGGTAGAAGCCTGATAGCTGAAGTTATTCTCTGTAAAGCCTAGACATGACTTATCAAAAGAATGTATCTGTAAACTTATAAGTTTTTGATCACTAACAATTTTCAGTTTTTGAGATGCGCATTCTTCAGAAATAGATTTAAACGATTCAAGTAACGTAGAATGCTCTTCTCTAAGTTTAGCTAGATCTTCACTTACTGACTACAATCCTTGGATCTCCTCAGTCAGTTTTGAAACTTTCAATTTCAGTGAAGCATATTCATAGGCCAAGACATTTTTTAACTCATAAAATTTAGCAAATTCCCTATTTAAAGCTTTAAGAGTGACATATTCTGAATCTGAGCAATAGGATTCAAAGTTGTCTTCTATGCATGCTATAGGAATAGAAACTGAGTTAGGAATGTGTACCGAAATAGTAGACTCTGTTTCAGTTTCTTCGTTTTCTCCAAGCTTTGCCATCAACACCAGGAAGGCTTCCTCCACGGCCTCATCGTCTGATGTGTAGTAGCCATCATCATTGTCTGAGATGTCTGGCACCTCAGTTCTGGAAAGCATGGCCTTTGCAACTGTTGTGGAGGCTTTCTTCTCGAACACCCTCTTCAAGCACTACCTTTCCTCCTTGGAAACCAGTGGGCACTCGTACTTGAGGTGGTCTGGAGAGTTGCACTCAAAGCAAGCTTTGAGAGGTCTCTCGCTGAAATTCATTTCACTAGGTTGCGAACCTTCCTTCTTGGCTTTGGCTTTCTTAAGAAGTCTTGTCAGCTTCCTCATCTGCTACTCAAGCTCTTCAATTGAGCTCTCTTCCTCCTTCTTCTGGTAGGAAGGTGTGGGTGCTGACTTTGATGTAGACATCTGTCCGAAAGATCTGTCAGCTTGGTAAGGCTTTTGAGGCCTTCTCTTAAACTCCCTTTTTGCGAAAAATGCAACATCTCCTTCTGCATGTGTGCAGACACTTTGCACTGCTTCATTCCTGTTAGCCATTTGTATGTCTCATTCATAGGTTTGGAGCTGGGCGAACACGTCCTTGGTCGTCATCTTGGAGAGATCTTTCTCCTTTAAGCTGGTGGCTTTGACGAACCAGTCCTCCTTGGGCATCTTGGAGAGGATTTTTGCATTCATATCTGCAATCTCTTACGTTCTCCCCAAGTTTTTTTAGCTCACAGATAATAGCATTAAACTTAGCTTCCATTGATTTAACACTTTCACCAAGAAGCATTTGAAAAGATTCATACTTATCTATACAATTTTGAAGCTTATTTCACTTCATCTGAGCTGTTTCTTGGCTGAGGGTGCCAAGAAATTCCCACATCTTTTTGGAGTTGTTGTGCTCAAGAGCTTCAACAACCAATAATTCCGGTAAGGATGAACTCCATGGCCATTGAATCCAGCTGATAACGAACTCTGTCGTCGTTCGTTCACTCTGCATAAGGCTTCTCCACTATCTCCTGACCCTCTGCTCCTCCGAGCTGAGTATTCACCTTGGTGATTTTTAGTGGTCCGGTAGATAGAACCTCTGCCATCTCTTGGTGGACATTCTTCAGCATAATCAACGAACGTTTCTTCCATATCTCAAAGTTATCAGATGAGTACTTTAAAAGCTTTGTAATTTGAGTCATCTCTGCGTACCTAAGCTTAAACACACAAACATAAACGAAGTGCATAAAAACAGAGATCTGGTCCTATGTGACTCAACACAACCTTAGTCTGTAAGAACCTTGGCGCGTGATACCACTTGTTGGTCCCGAAATCAGAGTGCTAAACTATGTAGGTTTGTCTGAGCAACAGAAGTATTAAAAGACAGTTGCACTGGTTCAGATAAATAGAGTATAGTCAGTTTAGTGTGTAGAAGACTTAAGTTTAGGCCTCTGTTTTAGTTAAGTCAGTTTCACAATATATCTCTTCAATACTTGGACAAGTATTGAAGGTTTCAAGAGTCAGTTTGTGAAACAGAAAAATAGAGCAAGTATGAAAGTAAAACAGTAAACAACACACAAGATTTATAGTGGTTTGGATCTCAATATCCTACATCCACTCTTCAGACCCAAGGTCTTGATAATTCACTAAGTAAATACAAGTCTCCTTACGATCTCTATACACAGCCCATTGGCGCCTTCGTCCTTCGATCAACTGCGGCACTCGCCTAGGAACTCCTTGCAGACTTAGTCTTCAGGTTGAAGTGGGGACGCACCCCGCAGCCTCCTTCCTAGAGGTTGGATGTTTACTATTCTTCCCAGAACTTAGGTGGTTGACATACGCCCGTGAGAATCAGAATCCCAGACTAGGAAACTGACTGCTATGAATATATCTCAGAAAGATATATTCACCAAAGAAAAGCTTCAACCTCGTGCTAGGAGAAGTTAGCACAGTATAACTTGAGTCGAAGACTCAAGTCTCGTGTAAGGAAACACGGAAACTCAGAGAGTTTAGCAGAGAGATCCTCTTTGTCGTGCAAAGACTTAAGGATTTAGCTCATAGTTCTTTCAATCTTCGTATGTTGATTAACCGTTCATATGTTGATTAACCATTAGAGGTTGAAGTGCAGACCCTTTTATAGAGAATCTCCTCTAGGCATTTTGAATTTATGCCTGTTAGACACATAAATCCAGACGTTAGACTCATGGAAGATATTGTCCAATCGTAGCCTATGTCTTAGGTCTGCGACCTGCTCTGCTCTACTGTGTCAGTGTACCATATACTAACTTTATGTCAGACTAAGTTCTCCGTTTGAGGGACCCAAATTTGGATAACCATGTACTGACTTACACTTGGGCATATTTAAATGCCTAAGTCTGACTGAGATTCGATATCTTTCGAATAGTTCAAACTTTAAAGGTAGAGGCTCTTGTACTGACTTTCCAAGGTCAGTACAACTTAGCCCTCATACTGATTTTCCAAGGTCAGTATGACACAATCAGTATGGAAAACGCCCTCATACTGATTTCTCCGAATCAGTATGGAAAACCCTCATACTGACTTCTCCTTAGTTAGTACGAGGAAGCCCTTATACTGATTCCTCCTGGTCAGTATGGTAGACCTTATATTGAGTGCTCCATCTCAGTTAAGGGTGTACTTGGTGAAAACCAAGTTTCGGGCGCGTGAGTAGTCAGTTCTCGAGCATTCTCCTTTGCTCGGTCTTCAGCCTAAGTTCTATTACAACTCAATCGATCCTATACAAGGCTTACAGTTTAGAACTCTAGACTCTGAAAAACTGACTAAGGTGGATTTTGACATAAATAAATAAGAAAATAATTATAAAATAATATGAACTAAAAAAATAAGAAATAAGTAATTTTGGTAATGAGATTTGAGAATGAAAATGAAACCCACAATTTTGGAAGGTTTTGGTGATCCCCAATATTTGGGTATCATTCATATTTTTTCATTCTCATATCCTTTAACCAAACGATGGATTTCAGAATTATTCCATTCTTTCATTCTGAAACCCACCAACCAAACGGACCCTAAATCTCTCAAACAAAAATTAGTAAAGGTAAAATTGCCCGAAAAACAAACATTTCGGATAAAATAACTTTTTTTCCCCTGATCTCGCATATTCTAGTGGTGTTTTAAAAAGCCCTAGATGATATGAAAGAAAAAGAAACAATTTATAATTTTCATTTAACATGACTACATTTTTGTAGGTATTGAAACATCAAATACTTGCTCGTTACATGTCTAACTAATTGGAGCAAACACATTTATTTAATGCAGAGATGAGTCCTTTTTCTTTAAATAATTAAACCTTTTCATTTCAACATTCTCCATTTGTATTTTTTAGATCCATAATTCCTTTTGAAAAATACTGTAAATCCTGCTTTCCACCAAAACTGAAGGCACACGAGCAATATATTTCTATCTTTCTTATTTTTTTTCCTTAAAATTTTTACATTAATTTAAATTCACACATACATATATCCCAAAAAAAGCTCGAACTCATGACTAGTCCTTTTCTTTTTATACACAATTTTTTTTTTTGTTTTCACCCATTCAGTCATGTTGAATTCAAGAAAAGTTGAATTTGAGCGTTGATTTTCCCCTATTTTTCTTCCCTTATAACAAAAACTCACTTATCAGTTGGCATGCATGTTGCTCAATTAACCCAAATGCAACAACCAAAGAAAAAAAAAAAAAGAAAGCAGATGATGTTCATCTATCAAACCAGTTTTTTACTTGCAATGAAACAACCTTGTTCAGCTACACATGCGATTAAGCAAATGGTATGAAATCAATAATCGCTTTGTACCAGAGAACAAGTGTTGCATCATTCTGATAGCAGACGAGACGACTCTATCGTATTCGTCCGAAAAGATCATGGCATCAGCCATCTGCTTTAAGCTTGAAAGCAAATCAAGCATGCCTCCAACTTGGCCCTGGGGATTCGGACGTTCATCAATAACAACATTCAAACAAAATTATAAGCTGCCAATTTTGCAGGAGCAAAGCAATCAAACTTATACTACCCTGTATTCCAGTAAATAGCAGAAGCAGCATAGATTAAGAGCATGCCGCTATAAGCATCAACATTGCTCTGTAAGCACAAACCAAGCAGCACACAGTTCCAAAGTCAGTGACCGAATTCAACATTCGGCCCCTGTAAGAATCAGAAACATGCATTCTGTACATGCTGTGATTCAGGTAGCCATGCTGGAAGCCAAATGTCAAATACATCTGTCATCAAATGGATCATTTGATATATCTGTTCAATCATCAATTGCATAAGATATTAGACACTTGTTGCGACAAATTACCATGCTGGCTCAGAAAACATGTTCAGGTAGTAGCAGGGTTAGCTGTCTGACGTATGAAACATGGAACCAAGAGAAACAATGAAATGAGACATTTATAGTTTATTTATAAGAAGCATGTACACTAGTTGAAAAATGAAGATTTTGATACATATCTATCAGTAACAAACTACAAATCTTAAACAGAATTTGATGTGATGCCCATGAAAGAACTTACAGTTGCTAATATATAGCTTCAAGATGCAACTATAATGTACTTATTAAAGAAAAGAATTTCTACCATCATCTGACACTTACAGAAGTTTTAGCAGAAATTAGGTACTTCAGCTCCGTCAAATGTTCATCATTTGAAATATGGAGCATGATACGAAGATTTGTCAACATTGATTCTTGTTCCCAACTTAAGGGACCAGAAGCATACAAAGCTTCTAGAGTTCTGCGATAAGCTTGCAACTCTAACCTACGGATACTCATTTCTACTTCCTCTACTGGAGGAAGAGAATTACTTCTTCTCTCAAAGCCCGAACCATATCCAGACTCAGCATCACTACATACGGCATCTGTTTCTCGAGTAAGTATCATTGCAGAAGGCGTGTCAAGGTTGTTTGGACTTCGATCAGTAACACTGCAACTGCCAACAGAGGAAGCATCACTGTCTGAACTATTTAATTGAGAGTTTCTGATTTCATGGACATCATTAATTTTTGCCTGCACCATTTGTTTGTTTCCAGTTGGTGTAGCGTTGAGGGATTCATGCATGTTTTTTTCACCCAACATTTCTTTCGGATGAGAAATAGCATCTAAGTTTGAGGCAACAGCCTGTCTTTGTTTCCTCCCATCTTTCTCAATTGCTCTTAACTTCTGGGTTCGTCCATTAAGTGCCTCATTA
This sequence comes from Plectranthus barbatus, assembly GCA_026898455.1. Lineage (NCBI taxonomy): Eukaryota > Viridiplantae > Streptophyta > Magnoliopsida > Lamiales > Lamiaceae > Plectranthus > Plectranthus barbatus. The sequence goes on from JAPKLW010000045.1 coordinate 565,661, forward strand.
ACAGAGGAGGCATAAGGGGATATCCTCTTTAGCAACCTTGAATCATGATGAGATTCCATGCATCGACTTTCATCCAAAATATTGAGGCGATTCTTCTGAGAACTCTGCAAAAAATGGAAACTAGGAGATCAGAGGTGGGAAACTTAAAAATACTTGAATATATAATATGCTTGAAAAAGAGAAAAATCATTAAAGAACAGCAACTTTGGGATTGCTCAACTATGAATAGTGTCAGCAATAACTTCTAGCCAAACAGAAAACCAGAGATGGATCACAGTTGAAGTCAGCCTTAAAAAAATAATACAGTCAACATTCAGGTGATGCTAACATCAAGATCTTTAAAATTTAATGGTCTGCTCCTTGACAATGAACTCAAAAGGAAGCAAGCAAACAACTAGAGAAGACATGGTAATGTAACACCAGAGATATGGAAAAAGATGAGCTACCTTTTCAAACAAATTCCATTTGTCATCATGCCATGTCTGCTTCGTCCTAATTTTTGATCCATCAACCATTGGTTCTGCAGAGCCCCCAAGCAGCCTTACCAAATAATACCGGTTCTGGACTGCAGCTGCTTGGACAGAGATTTTCTTGCTTTTACTTTCTCTTTTTCCTTGCAGCACCTTCAAGATAGCAGCAGTCTTCCAAGCACATTCGTAAAATACCTCCACAGTATCTCCAACAATGAAATCATCTACACCTTGCATAGAAGGCTGGCATGGTCTTACATATTTTCTTGAAACGGCCTCCACATTGTGTTGACTCGCCATACCAGGGTAAGAATCATATTTCAAATGATATGTATGGCCGTTACCGGACAAAATCTCAGCAATGCGCCACGAAACTGGTGCCTCATTTTTGTTCATAACCTCCACCTTGTCTCCTTTTTTCAGTTTCATTATTAGAAATCCAATTCAGCGGAGAAAACCTGGGATCATGAGAACGATTAAGAATACCATCAGCAGCAAATAAAATTGCAGAATGAAAATTCGAAAATGACAGCATAATGCAAATGTCAAGTTGGCAGGCCATTAATAACAGGATCTTGGTATTACGATTTTCAATATTCATAAATCCAGAAAATAAAAATATCCAAATAAAACATGTACAAGCAGATATGTTAATAGAACATTGTGCTAGCAAATTATCAACCGCATCAAAACTCTTATGTCACACAGAACAACAGGATAACTAATTTGTTGCCAGATTTCTTTTCAAATGTAGTTCTTTTCTACGCCCATTAACAACGACAACTGCAACATCAGATCTCCAAGGAAAACACATATGAACAAAATCCACATGGTTTTCCTTTTCTGCTGAAAATCATGAGTTGATCGGCAGGATTAGTTAGTAAAACGAAAAAAAATCATGGTTTTAAATTCCAGAATAAAGTCAGAAAATAATAACATCTATAAACACTTCACTTTCAAACTTTCGAGAAATCAATATTCAAAGCTAAACTAAAAACACATAAAAGTTGGATATATATAGAAACTTGTCAGACTGCCCACAATATCAATATAAAAGGAAAATTCAACAAATTAATCAAGAATATAGATCCAAGGCGTGAAAAAGACTCAGAATTTGGCAAAACCCCCAAATTTTACAACTTACCATTGATCAATTTAGAATTTCAAAGCAAAGGACATGAAACCCTAAAAATGAAAAATCACTGACCTTTTTCTCAAAATCAAAGAGAATTCTGTAGGTCAGAACTTGTGATTAGGTGCAATTGATCTCTGAATTTCTCGCTTCTTTTTTTCAAAACCAAAATTTGATTTTCACTAGGGTTTTCTTCTTTCTTCTTTGTATTTTTCTTCCTCTCCTTTGCTTGTTGAAAATTTAATTTGAGCTAAAATAAATTAATAGTATTAAAATATGATATTTATTGTATTTCGAATTAATTAAAATATCGATTTAAAAATATAATCTGAAACCATTTAATTAATAAGTAAAAAAGAAAAGAAAAAGGTCGGGTGCGTAGTGCACGCACTTTTGTTGTACGAAATCACCAAATTTGTGTGGGAGATCGAAATTATATGTCCATCACGCGCCTTTTTCAGCGCGTCGAACACATTATTTATTGAAAATAATCTTTTTATTTGATGAGAAAATATGGATGTGATATTTCCAGTTTAAAATATTAAAAACTAAATATTTAAGTAAGATTTTAATTAATCCGAGTTGAATTAAGTAATATATTTTCCGCAAGTTTGATCTATTTATTATTTAGTCGAGTATCAAACTTTTTTAACGAATGATTTAAAGTTCACGAGTTTAATCGAGCCTAAACTATCTTTCAAAGTTTATATTATAATTATTTATCTAAATTTTTTATAAAAAACAAATTGTTTATTAAAAAAATATTTCAAATTCAAATTTTTTATGGCAAAGTCTCAGAGCCCGGTTCGGTTTGATATGTGACCCAATTTGTCCTATGATTGGACTTGATGTATCCGGATAATGAGACCTGATTTATCTCGATGATAGGATCCCCGTGAAATTCCACGTTGTGCGTGGGGGTGTGTTGAATGTCCCACATCGGCCATGAACTTGGGGTATACCACTATATAATGGTGGAGGTCTCCTCTCCTTACAAACTGGTTTTGTAGGGAGAAGTGGAGATTTTTACATGGTATCCTCATCATTTTTATTGTGAGATGAATCTAATGATATATTTTTTATTGCAAATGATATATTTTTTTGTTGCAAATAATTTAATTTTTTACACAGAAAAAATATTATATTAAAAAAATAAAATAATGTATTTAACTTATTGAAATAATGTATTAAAATCTGTTTCACAATAAAAAATGATGAGACCATCTCTAAGGAGACCAACTCATTTTTTATTATAATAACATAGATTCTTAAATTTACAAGTATACAAATCCTAAATTTATAAAGTTGATAATTTTAGTTAATAACTTTGCTTTGAGCTCATGAGTGAAACACTATAAAGTTCATTTTTGTTTGTTCAACAAACATTTTTATTGAACTATGGAGAAATCTGAATATATTCTTGAATAATTAAAAAGTTATGCTAATTATAAAATATAAGTAAAATAATCAAAGATAAGATATTGTATTCCGAAAATATACTTTATTTTTAAATAGAAGAGAGACTCCTGGAATCGTTCTCAATATGATATTGCATTTCATTAAAAATAAATAAAAAAAACAATACAGCGAGGATTCAAATAACTTGATTACACATTGTGCTCGATTTGTTCCATCTAACAAATCTATATTTGACTATTTTATCTTAATTTATACAAAGATTATTTTCAACATTTTTGGATGCAAAAACTATTTGTTCATTTATTTTTTGAGTATTCAAATTAGAGATTCTACGCAGCTGAAATGTCTTTTTGGTCACGTAAAGTTGGAGCTGCCCATTTATTACTTCTAAATTTTTATTATTTAAATAACGTAACGTTGTGATTTTACTCATTTATAACGTCGGAGCTTTCTCACACTTATTTCTAAAAAAAAAAAAAAAAACGTGATAGTATTGTATTGCTTCTCTCTCAATATTTATTGCAAACACTGAAATTTAGATTAATCGTAAAGTTTTAACTTGTAGAATTATTACTTGGTAGCCGGCTCCACCGTCCGGCTCCACGTTTTCTAATTGCATATATTTGATAAACTTGGATTAATAAAAAATATATCCTTTTTTTAATTATAATATTATTAGTTAGTTGTTCTCAAACCCAAAAGATTGTTGATTTAAACATAATTTATTTGATTGGAGTATTATTATTGGAATGGTCACTCTCACAATAATTATCCAAAACGTACCTCACAAAATCTATATCATACAAAAAAAATTCATATATTATTTAGTGAATAAAAATTAAATACAGTATTAAGTAAAAAAATTATAGAAAATGTGAAAATTAATATGTATTCATCATTTTCTGTGTTTTGTTACAGAGAAGACTACAAAATATATATACAATACAAAGTAGCAGAGAAAGGAAAATATACCTATCCTAAAATAAGAGAACTAAAACAGGTAACTATAATGTCATAGAAATAGATCCCGTGATTATGGGATTTCCAATACTCCCCCTCAAGTTGGATCGTGAAGGTTGCGAACGCCCAACTTGCCAATCAGAAATCGAAGACGATCATCACTCAAGGCTTTGGTGAAAATATCAGCAACTTGTTGTGTAGTATCAACATAAGCAGGAATGATTTCACCGGATGCAACACGTTCGCGGACGAAATGACAATCCATCTCAACGTGTTTAGTTCGCTCGTGAAAAACTGGGTTGTTGGCTATGTGACGTGCAACTTGGTTGTCACAGAACAAGGGTGTGGCAGTCTCTTGTGGAGCATCCAAATCAAGCATTAGCCGTCGTATCCAAATAATCTCACTAACAGTGGATGCCATGGCACGATATTCAGCTTCGGCAGAAGATCGCGAGACAACGGATTGTTTCTTTGTTTTCCAGGAGACAGGAGCACCTCCGAGGGTTATAACATATCCAGTACGGGACCTTCGAGTGATAGGACATCCACCCCAATCAGCGTCGCACATGGCGGATAAGGTGAAATCACTATTAGAAGGTAAGAATATCCCTTGACCAGCTGTAGTCTTCAGATAACGGAGAACCCGAGTAGCAGCCTCCATGTGAGATGTTCGAGGGTCTGCTAAGAACTGACTCAACAAATTTACAGCAAAAGTGATATCCGGACGGGTTATCTGAAGATATAACAATCGACCAATGAGTCGGCAATATTGAGAGGCATCTGCACGAGGTTTATCTTCATCCGTGGTGAGATGCAGATTTTGTTCCATGGGAAATGCACTAGGTCGACATCCTAAAAGACCACTATCTTCCAAGATATCAAGAGTGTATTTCCTTTAACTGAGCACAATCCCATCAGAGGTACGAGCCACCTCGATGCCTAAAAAGTATTTCAAGGGCCCGAGATCCTTGATGCTAAAACAATCATTCAGGTACGTTTTGACACCGTGAATTTTGGAAGAGTCATTCCCTACCAAAATGACATCGTCGACATAGATGAGTGCCGCAACATAAACAAATCCATGTCTATATACGAACAAAGAGTGGTCCGCTTTGGATTGTGAGAATCCAATCTTCACGAGAGCAAGTGTGAATTTTTTATACCAATTCCTCGATGCTTGACGTAATCCATACAAAGATTTTCGTAAACGACAAACTTTATTTTCTCCACATTTGTCGAAACCCTGTGGAAGCTTCATGTAAACTTCTTCTGTCAACTCTCCATGAAGGAAGGCATTGTTAACATCTAGTTGTTGAATGATCCACCTTCGCTTGACCGCCACAGCTAGAAGGGCACGAACCGAGACCAACTTTGCAACAGGTGCAAAAGTATCATGGAAATCAACACCCTCAATTTGAGTGTATCCCTTTGCCACTAGTCGAGCTTTAATATCGCTCTACGGTGCCGCCCGGTTTGTATTTGATTTTATATACCCATTTGGAGTCAATGACTCGTTTCCCCGAAGGCAGCGATTCAATGATCCAAGTACCATTTTTCTCGAGTGCTGTAATCTCATTTTGCATAGCTGCATGCCAACATTCTTCTTTGACAGCTTGATGGAAAAACTTAGGCTCATCATGGGAGGTGATGCATCTAAGTAAGCCCTGTGAGATGGTGAGAACTTATCGTAAGACACAAACAGTGATAAAGGGTGCACCGTCGAGGTTACTGCATCGGTCGCAGGTGATGGGTGGTCTATGGATGGAGGGAGCTCAACTTCATAGTTAGTGAGATGCTTCGGTTGTATACGAAGTCTGGTACTACGACGAAGCGGCTCCTCAGAATGATTATCGAGTTCCAACTCATCCGTAGGCAAATCAGCACGCTCATCAACAGGAGGAATAGTGGCGGAGGAAGTGCCATGATAGTGAAAATCAACATTAAGATGAGGGGCAGAGACTTCCAGATTTGCTGGTGGCCGCATCATGTTTTCTTGAGTCAAATGATTAGCAAACGGATATGTCTCTTCGTCAAAGTGCACATCGCGAGAAGTAAACACCTTTTGTTCTCGTAGATCATAAAATCTATATCCCTTTTGCCCATTAGGATATCCAATGAAGACGCAAGGTCTCCCCCTCTCTCCGAACTTATCTATGTCCTTTGAAGTATCCTTTGCATAAACAAGGCATCCAAAAATGCGTAGATGTGAGTAATCAGGTTTTCTGCCAAGTAATACTTCATACGGTGTTCGGTTGTTGATGGCCTTAGAAGGCAATCGATTGATAAGGTAAACTGCCATTTGAACACACTCACCCCAAAACTTGATAGGAAGATTGCCCTGAAAATGAAGTGCTCTCGCCATATCTAATATGTGACGATGTTTCCTCTCAACAATGCCGTTTTGTTGTGGAGTATCCACACAAGATGTTTCGAGAAGGATACCGTTTTTGGTATAATATTCTTTCATAAGGTTGGATTTGAATTCAGGTCCATTATCACTACGGATTCGTTTCACCTTTCTCTCCAATTGAGTAGCAATCATATTACAAAAGGAAATGAGGCAGGTGCCTACCTCAGATTTGTGTTTCAATAAATATACCCAAACAGCTCGGCTATAATCTTCGACAATAGTGAGAAAATAATGAGCACCAACAAGTGAAGCAACTTTATAACCACCCCATATATCGCAATGAATTAAATCAAAAATAGCATCGATCTTAATGAAACTGTCAAAAAATGGCAACCTAGTCTGTTTAGCACGCAGGCAAGTATCACATGTGATCTCATAAAACCGAGTGTTACCAAGTAACTCAATGTTCTTCATTCTGTCAGAGGAAGCATGACCCAACCGCTTGTGCCAAATGTTTGACTCCTTTGAGATAGCCAAAGCAACTCCTCCACGTTTGCTAGGCTCCAAGTAGTATAGACCTCCACGTTCTTTACCCACTCCAATCAGTTTCCTTGAGTGTGAGTCCTGCATAATACAGAAATCCGGCCAGAAAGTCATAGTGCAAGATAGATCTCTCGTAGCTTTACTGACGGATAACAAATTACATTTGAAATCTGGGATGTGTAGAACTCTTTTAATTTGGAGATCGTTAGGTAAATCGGCGTTACCAATGCCACATACAGGTATGGTATCTCCATTTGGTATCTTCACAGGTAATTCATTCCCAGTATTTTTAATATCAACAAGTAAATTGTTATCATAAGCAATATGTTCGGAGGCACCCGAGTCAATGATCCAAGTAATCTTACCAGTCATGTTTGCCGAAGGTCCTTCATCAGAAAAGTGTCTCACCAATCTTTCATATTGCTCAGAAGTCAATCCCGGGATGGGACTGGTATCCATCTCAACCGTAGCTGCTCGAGGATTTGTTCAGCTTCCTGCCTTCGTGCGTCGCTGACGAAGTTCAGTAAACCACTCTGGATATCCATTACGTTCAAAGCAGGTTGCCTTTTCATGCCCTGACTTGCCACAGTGTTGACATTTCAACATCTCTTTATCGCAATGATCTTTGCATTCTCCAAATTCACGACGATGTTGCCCTTGTGAATGCTGTCCAAAAGTTTCAGAATGTTGATTGCTACCGGGCATATGGACATTGAAAGCTGCTCCGTCAGTATTGATTTTGGTTCCAGCAATTGCTCGCTGTCTCTCGTCTTCAGCGACAAGATGATAGGCGATGCTGAGATTTGGTGTAGGATTTGTGGCGAGGATTTGAGTTCTAACCACAGTAAAAACTTCATCAAGACCCATCAAAAAATCATATAATCGGTCTAATTCTCTTGTCTCCATATTTTTCTTTCCAGAACCACAGGTGCATATGGCAATAGGAGACATCGAGTCCATTTCATCCCATATACGACGTAGCTTCGTGTAGTAGGCAGAAACAGAGAGTCCGTCTTGTCGTGTTGCAGCCAACACACACTTTAATTCGTACGCCCTAGGCGCACTCTCTTTTCCGAACCGCTGGGCGAGATCCGTCCATATTTGTTCTGCTGTAGCAGCATATCGGACACTCATTCGAAGTTCCTTGTCCATGGCTGCATTCAGCCACCCCTTTATCATAGCATCACAACATTTCCACAACGTTTGTTCCTGTGATCCATCCTTGGGCATCGGAAGAGAACCATCAATGAATCCGTTCTTGTTCTTAGCGTAGAGGAAATTGTGCATTTCCTGACTCCAATCTGCATAGTTTTTATCCGTCAAAACATCATTGACGTGCATTTGTCGGGGATAATCGGAAGCCGATATGAAATACGGTGACATATGATCGATCGGATTCCCTTTGGCTGTTTGGTCGTCTTCTGGTTTAGCCATGTTGTTTCCTTCCAAAGAACAAGATGAAAGGGAATTAAAAGGAGGGTTGAGAAAAATTAACCTGCTCTGGTACCATGTGAAAATTAATATGTATTCATCATTTTCTGTGTTTTGTTACAGAGAAGACTACAAAATATATATACAACACAAAGTAGCAGAGAAAGGAAAATATACCTATCCTAAAATAAGAGAACTAAAACAGGTAACTATAATGTCATAGAAATAGATCTTGTGATTATGGGATTTCCAATAGAAAACTATCCATTATACCTTACTATATTGGTTAACTATACAAATAATCCAAATATTTATCCATAACTTAATTATAACTTAATATTTAATTATGTCAATTAAAAATACTCCGCTATAAAAAATACCTCAATATTTCTCCATAACTAAATTATACCCTAATGTTAGATTCTGTCAATTAAAAAAACCTCAACCGCATGTTAAATTTCGTCTGAATCATGCATTAGATCATAGGTGGCTCTTACATGGCATAATCTTCACTCAAGAACCCTATGTTTTGTTAACAGAGAGAGGAAGATGGGATGATTGCTCACAAAGAGAGAGGAGAGTGTATCAGACTAGGGGGAGGGGAGAGGGAGAGATAGAGAGAAAGAGAGGAGTGTGTATGCGGTGTAGTCAAGAAACATGAGTTAGGTTAAGCAAGTAGGTTAAAGAATATAACCTGGGCCAAGAATTCAACATAACTGGTTGGGCAGGTTTAAAACTAAGTAACCAACTTACACAACAAATGAGTTTGTACAACACATTGGGTTGACATAGTTCTACAGGCCTACCTACCAACAATCTCCACATTAGGCCCGGTAGCTTGCAGGAGTATGACATTTGTTGGTGGTCATCACCGTCGTTGCCTCGTGTAATTCATGTACAAGGACTTTCAAGGCTTAGGAGTAGGCACACCACCACACAAGGACAATACCTACAACAAAGAAAAGCAAATCACATAATTTAGCTCAAAAAAGGGAACACAAAGTTCATAAATAAACAAAATAATTAAGCTGAAACAAAAAGCAATGCTCATCCATTGTCAAAGTTCAATATGTTTTGACAAGAATTAAAGTTTTCAACAGTGAGCCACTTGGTACCCAATCTGTTGGGTTGAATTGGGTTGCTATCTTTTCTAAAGAAATCAAATCCTTTTCAACTATGTCATGAATGAAATGGAACATAACATCTATATGTTTTGTTCTATTATGAAAAAATAGGATTTTTACATAGTTGGATAGCAGATTGGGAATATGAAAATAATACAAGTTTCAAACAACCTATTTCAGATAACAGGCCCCTGAGCCATAAAACTTCCTTAATAACATCAATTATAGCAATATACTCAGATTCGGTGGTGGATAAAACAACTATGTGTTGTAACTGAGACTTCTAGCTAATGCATGAGCCACATAGGTGAAAATATAAGAAGTAATTGATTTCCTATTGTCTCTATCATTAGCATGATTAGAATCGACATAGCCAACAAGTTTTACACCACTAGGACATTTAGAATATCTCAAACCAACATGTTTGGAATATTTAAGAAACATGAGTAATCATTTAAGAGCTTCCCACTGAGGCTTACTAGGGTTTGCCATATATATGCTCAAGCAAGACACATCATATGCTATATCCCGCCTAGTGCTAACCATTAAGTACATAACTGAACCTATAGTATTTAAATAAGACACATTTTGCATGTCAAGCATTTCAAAATCAATCTTGGTCATTACTTAAAATAAAGTAAGAAGCTAAAGGCACACGAGCAGCTTTGGATTGAGACATAAATTATGATAAGAATTTTGAAATGTAAGCACTTTGATTCACAATAAGAACATAGTTAGTCCTATTTCTTTCTATGTCCATGAATAAAATCCTTCTAGCTAGGGGTGGCAATCTCCAACCCGACACGACAACCCAACACGAACCTAACACAAAAAATAGGTTGGGTTAACCCATTCAATTTTCGGGTAAGTTTTGGGTCGAACCCGCTGTTAGGAAATTAGATAGATTTATCCTTCCTTTTATTTTATGTTTTGGTGGGTTAAAGATTGTAAAAGCCATCATAGTTAGTTTTTCATCTTAGGTGCAAAAATATAAGGTCCTGTATAAGTTTTTTATTGAGTTATAAGCTGATACTACATCGGAAACTAGACAAACAAAAAGTCTAGTATACTCAGAAGACTCAACAGGCCAGAAGAATGCAGTACGCATGTCAAGCATGAAAGAAAAGAGTCTAGCGGAGTATGGATTCCATCAAGTACGAATCTAGTATAGTATGGCGCAATCACCCAAACCATACAGAAGCAACATGGGACCAAATATACTTCAAGAAGATGCTAGTATGACAACACCAGTATAAACTTTCCAGTCTAGTTCCCAACATATGAGGAGGAAATAAAAGGAGAACAAACTTTAAGGATTGGAGAAACCTTAAAGTCTGCAAGCACGAAACTTTAAGTTTCGCTACCTTGGACACTCAGTCCATGATTCCTCATACTGGAAAAATACTGCCATTTTGACAAAAGACGAGTCATCGCTTTCAAAGTCAGAAAAAGGCGAAAAGGTGTAAACCCTCTGCCAAAAGCACACCTACCCGCCGAACCCTGCAACCAATAGAGACATCTGATTGGACATCTTCCATTTTGTCTCTAACGAGTCTTAAATTCAAATCTTCAACATCTCGAGTATAAATACCAAAGATACCATCGAAGAATAAGGTTACTCACATGAATATTCATTCAAGACTACAGAAGCATTCAAAAGCTCTTAGTCGTCAAGTTCTATAATCTCCCACCGAAAGTTTAAGTTTAGCAGGGTGAGCTTACTTCCGAGGCTATTCAACTTTTCATGTGTCACTAAGTGAACACGAGACTCAAAATCTTCACATTCTTGAGTTACCATTTGGTAGTTTTTCTCTCCAAGAAAAACTACAACAGTCAAGTACATCTTGTACTCTGATTCTTACGGGCAACCTGCCGCAAAAGAGAAAATTTATGGGGAACTTTAAACACCTCATTCCGATGACGAGGAGGCTGAGTGGTACTCCCACACTTTGAGGAGCTACGAAGTGAGGAACCAAACAAAGACCAGGCGAGTGCGCTTGTGGATTGGTGGACGGGACATTCAGCGACAAATAATAGATCATAGGAGCACCTGTAAAAGTTCTAAGCTTAGTGAATTTTCAGATCAAGTGTATGAAGAGTGGACGTAGGACGTTTTAGTCTGAACCACTATAAACCTAGTTGTCGTTTATCACTTTATTTCTTTAATTGTCAGTACAACTTTATATTGCTTTGAAACCCAACACTCAAATGTTGGAGTATACTCTGAATATTGACTACTTAGCTAAAGTAAACGACATGTACTTAAGTGTTTTTTTAAACAGACCAAGCTGACTCATCACTCTCAGCTTGGATAAACTGAACAAATATTTTTCCGCTGCACATTTACATTATACTCTGATAAACCGGGACCAACAAGTGGTATTAGAGAGGTCAGTAGACTGATTGTTTTGAGTCGCTTAGGACTGATAAAGCTGATTCTTGTTCTTTCTAGCTCAGGTATAGAAATGATGAACATGATAAAGTTGCCGCCGTACAACCCTAAAAAGTACGATATGTGGAAGAAGAGATCTTCCATCCAACTAAAGAGCATACATCCAGAAATGACAGAAGTTCTGGAGAAAGGGCCAATAAAGATCACAAAGACCTTTCAAGCTCTAGGAGAAGTAGGAGCAATGATCATGGAAAAGTCGTATGACGAATGGAGCTCTGAGGACAAAATAAGGAATCAACTCGACTTTGTAGCTTTAGAAGCCATACTGTCTTCCCTTCCAGACGCATTGGTGGAGGAAGTCATACAATTCAACACTACCAAAGAAGTATGGAGCTACCTGGACACACTCTATCACGAAACCGATCAGATGAAGCGCAACAAGCTACAGGTGTGTGTGGACAAGTACGAGTCATTCCAGATGCAGCCTGGAGAGACCAGTAAGGCAATGGAAAAGAGATTCAATGCCATCATCAATGAGTTTAAGGCACTAGACAGGTCGTACACAAATGCAGATCTAAATGCTAAGATCTTGTCTAAAATGCCAAATGAGGATTGGTTCCTCAAGACTACTGCCTTGAAAGAAAAGGATCTTTCAAAGATGACAACCAATGAATTGTTCGCCCAACTACGAGCCCATGAATGGGACATTCAAATGATGAACAAGAACAAAGCCATGAGAGCCGCCAGCTTAACAAGCCATCCAACAGAAGATGCGGCCTACTTTGTTAAGCGGGATTCTAAGTGGAAACCAAAGAAACCCTTCAATACTGACCGCCCAGCTGGTCAGTCGAGCTTAGTACAAGAGAAGCCAACGACATCTGGCTCTCAATCTAAGGAGGAAGAGAGCTCTATTGCAAAGCTTGAGGAACAAATAAGGAGACTTTTCAAACTCCTCGAGAAGGCCAAAGGAAACAAGGAAGCAATCGACTCCAACGAGAAGCGATTCATTAAAAGAACACCCAGAACATGCTTCCAAAGTGGATTATCAGAACATCTTAAGTTTGATTGTCCTTCTGTTGATAAGGAAGAAAGGGAAAGACTTTGAAAAGTCTTCGAGCGCCGAGCATCAAAGGTTGTAGCACATGCCATGCTAACCAGAACAGAGATGCCAGACATCCCCGATCATGATGAGGACTACTCATATGAAGAAGAAGCTGACGATGAAGCACTTTTGGCATTCCAAGTCACAATCGGAGAAGAAGCTGAGGATGATCTCGAAGCTGATGCGGAAACAACCCTCACGGCTTCAAGTGAAAATGTAAACATTCTGCGTGTTATTATTCAGATAACATACGTGCTTGATGAATCTGATTCATATTGTTCTGATTAAGAGGAAATCACTTTAGATATTTTATCGCATGAATTTCAAAAGTTTTATGAAATAAAAAATGTCTTAGCTGCTGAAAAATATTTCACTAAGATCTAGGGTGTTTGTTTTGACTAAGGAAATTGCAAAATCTAGATCTACTAGTGAAGAGTTAGAAAAACTAAAGATAGAACACTCAATGTTGCCTATGAATTTTAAAAATCTAGAATCTGAGTGTAAATCTTTGAATTTAACTATCCTTGAGCAAGATGAAACTCTATTTTTTTAAGAAAGGCTCAAGAGGGCCTAATGAGGTCATGCAGAGCATGCGAGAGCCTTCAGATAAGTCAGGTTTTGGATATGAAGAAAATTTGAACAGTGATAAACCTACACCTATTGATACTAAGAGAAATATTATTTTTGTTAAAGAAAACCTTAATACACGGTCTGAGTCAAGTGATCGAGGGGTAGCGATTCTCACACCAGGTCATACTGGTAATGCTAAAAGTTGGTTATCCAACAACCCTAAACTGACGGATCAACATGAGAAAAGTAAGTCCAATACAAAAGGTAAGTTGGTCATACAACAAAAACCTATGCTGGCAAAACCTCATACTGACAGGAAGTCAGTACGGTCTCAAAAGTTGACCAAGCAGTATGTTCCTACTGCAAGGAAGTCAACTCCCATGACTAGTTCGACCAAATAGATAGTACAGTCTGTGAGGAAGCTGAACACCCAACCCGGTCAGAATACTATCCGGGGAACCAAATCTCAAGTACACCTTGAGAGGAGGAATACACCTAGTAGGGGGAACACCTACTTGAGGCCATAGCCAATTCACAATTTTTATTTAAAGGCTATGAAGGCTAAGCGAGATGATGCAAGCTTGTTAAGTAAACCATCATCAAGGTACTCATGTCCGGAACACAGTTTTCGAAGTTCTCAAAAGAAAATCAATCACAAGAGAACATCACACACAACCACACCATCCCAATCCAAAAACATTCGTTATTCAATGACAACAATAGACATACATTTGTTGTCAAGATCACAAAAGTGTGGATTCCAAAAGGAATAATCACACGAGCTAATCCTGTAGGATCCGTAGAGACATGGGGACCTAAATGTTAAATTCTTGTGAATGTAAGAACAGGTATCGGAGGAATGAAGTGAGTGGATCCTCGACAACGGATGTTCAGCTTACATGACAGGGATCAGAGAATTAATTTGAAAGTTAAATATGATTCGTGGACCACCAGTACTGTTTGGTGACAACTCCAAAGGAAGAGTAATTGGAAGAGGATGCATTGAGTAGAATGGGCTGAGAATCATAAATGTGTCACTCGTTACCAACCTGAAGCATAATTTACTCAATATTAGTCAACTCAGCGTAAGTGGGTATACTGCCTCCTTTGAGGAAGCTGAATGTCAGATAAAAGGCAAGAATACTGGAGACATCAAGCTGAGGGGAGTTCGCAAGGGTGGACTCTAAGTTGTTCCGTGACTTGTGAGCTTCAACCCATTAAAGGACTTCCAAAACTTCCAGACAAGATACTTTCACCTTACTGCACAAAAACTTCCGACTGTTTCATTGCCAGATTACTAGGTTACCAAGTGCTGCTATCACTAGGAGCATACAAATGAACTTGAACATGATTTACAGGTGAAAAGTCCCATATAGTCTTATGCTCTCTTATTAACTATAATGCTTTACCACCAATCTTAATAATTTCATTCGCTCCTGTATTTACCTTATATACCAATTTACTGCTTATAGCTATAAGGCTATCTATCAGTCAAGACTTATGGTATACAACCATAGCATGATGAATTCTATTACTGAATTCATGACGATCTATTACTTGTCTATGCCCTAATTAGATACTGCTTCATCGTAGTTCAAGGGACTTCCATCAACCAGATGAAAATTTGGGATGATGTATAGCCTCGCACCGCAATGAAGCATCGACGTTGTGTCAGCAGTTGGTGTTGTTCCTCGTGGTTCTGCACCTTGCACCATTGGATGTGTGTGATACCATACCAACCTAGGTACATCCACACTCACACAGGGCTTTCCATATGGAAATTCATCAGCATCTTCAACTTCTTGAAGAACCATATTACATTTGATAGTACGATTACTTAGTCTCAAAAGAATCATACGTTGACTTTAACTACTAACTTGCTGATTCTCAAGACTATAGCCGTCATACGTTTCTTCCTGGATTATCCTATTATTGGTCCCAGATCAGAGTATATATGATGTGCAGCGGAAGTATAAAGACAGTTATTTGCACTCTTAAACACAGGCAGTTCAGTTTCAACTTAACTCAGTTTTTAAGTAACAATTTCTTAAAAACGAGAGTTTGTGTTAGCCAGCAGATTAGGTTACCAGTTTACAGTTGTGAGCAGTCAACAGTTATACACTTCAACACTTTCAGACAAGTGTTGAAGGTTTCAAGATAAATTGAAAACTGTATGATGCGTATAGTAAATAAAGTTGTAAATGAGGTAGGATATTTATAGTGGTTCGGAGCCTTAAGTCCTACGTTCACTCTTTGAAAATTGATCCGGTAATTCACTAAGTAATGAAGACACAATCCTCACGATCTTTGGCAAAATGCTGTAGAGACCACCGTCCACAGCAGAATGGATCACTCGCCCAGGCTGTTGTTCTTCACTCCTTCTTCAGTTCCTCGAAGCTAGGTTCCACCTTGAAGTCTCCTCAGATCTGAAAGTCGTCGGAAATGGATTGAGGACAAACCTCCCTTCTCCTTCTCCAGTAGATAGATGATTCAGTTCTTCCCAGAACGTATGCTTGTTGGCAGTTGCCCGTAATAACCTTCTTTTCCTTAGAAAATCAGGCTGTTGTGTTCTTACTTGAAAAGTAAGAACACCAAGAGAGTAGATTAAGTCGAAAGACTTAATCCTCATGTACACAAGGTCACACGGTGAATCTCGAAAGATTCTTTAAGCAATAATGCCTTGTGTTCAATAAATGAACCAGGGAGTTAATGCCATTCGATTGAGAGCTTTCAATGTGTTTGAGTTTTTAATTCAGCAGAGTGACGACAAGGTTTTTAGATGCTCGATTGTTATTTTTGTCTCTAATCCACTAGCTATTTATAGATGGAGGTTTGAAAATAGCCGGTAGAGATATTTTGAAGGATGTCCAATCAGTGTCCATCATTCTCTGTAAAGTAGACCTGCTCCTCTGCCTTTTCTGTAACACTGCCATGCTTTTTGCAGGGCAGTTTGTACTTGATGTGTCAGACGCTGAACAACATTGTACGCCAGTCGTAACTGAGTTTCTCTTCGTCTCTTATCATTGAATTCTTTAATGTTCTTTTATGATTGATCGACATCTTGCTATTCACGTATTTCTTTGACGTGAAACTGTCTTGGTCTGAAACTGTGAGTGCCTCTCGATAGTTTCTTTATGAAGACTGTGTCCACAATTTTCTTTGATATACAAACCTTGACAGGTGAAAAACTATCTGCACAATTTTTTGCGTCTGTTACTCTACTCAGTTTTTCTCGTCCTTTATCCTTGACAGTTTTCTCGTTTGGACGACTTCTTCTTCAAAAACTATTTCACATTTTTTGACAGTTCTCTTCTCCTAGACTATTACAACTCGATCATTCTATATAAGGATTACATGAGGTAATAACTCTAAGGCCTAGACTTTGGTACACAATTTTGACACATCAAAACATCAATTTAAAGGTGGGATTTCTACATCAACACCTAACACCTATAAACAACCTTATCTTGATTCTAACCCATCAGTGTTATGTTTGGTTAGCAAAACTAAGTATTTTCAAAAATTATTATGACCAACTAGACATATGCCATAGTCATAACTTTTGAGAAACTCTTAACACTGACTTAAAATCAACCAATAAGTTCACTATTTTTTTTCTAAGGATTTCCAAGAAACGAAACTGGCGGGAATGCTTAACATATTATTAATATATCATGGTTCAAAATATCTCATTTCTTCTCATACTACACCACCAGGACAAAATCCTCATGTAGTCTATTAGGAGTACATTCCAATTATATGACTAGTGCTAACTCAGCTCGTTACTAAGGTACATCAATCGCATTTAAAACGTAATGACTTGATAGTCTTAATTAGCTTCTTTTCCACGACCACCTTGAATATTTGAGTTATCAAACTACTCTTACTTGCGGCAAAGCTAATAGACACATCAGTACCTTTAGTAATTGTCAAATAAATGACACAATACTCAAACCCTCTAGAGCTTAAGTGAACGTCAGTCCACACTATCCAAGATGGATCAATTCCAACATATCACTATATTGAGACTTACTTGCTTCAAAGTCTTGGTCAACATTATTACTATCTATCCAGGATTCGCCAACTCAATGAGAAACAAACTTGGGTTATATCCATTGTTTCATTAACCAAGAGTTGATTGATCCTTATTAGATTAATGTGACGTGTCAACATCTTATCCTCCAAACTAGATTTGCACTCTCAATTAGAAACAAGTCTGGACTGAGTCCAATGTTCTACCATCTATGAGTTGCTTAATCTGTTTGAGACTGATGTGACCAAGTCTCAGATATCACAGATATGTAAGTTCTATATCTTGAGAAGAAAACACATTTTATTTTGAACGCATGATAAGATAAAAGAAATATTCACTGTAAGCTTTATAGAGACAATTAATGATATAGAGAGTTACTCAGTAATCGATGATGGATAATACCGTTATTACCAATGATAGAAACTCTATTATAAAAAATAACTAAATATCCATCATATACTGGAAACTAAAATAAGTTTCACCGAGATATCAATACTTATTTAAACATATCTCAAAGTCAAAACATTATTCTCTAAACATAAATAAAATCTCCAACCGCTGCAACGAAAACCTCGTGCTGCATTAACTATGGAAATGGTACATTGTCACATCTAGGTTGTCTGCCCGTCGAGCCTTCTTGTATTATATAATTTGATTTATAGATACTATTACCACTACCAATAAGGTAGCAATAGTCATCCAAGCACGCGCCAGATATGCATGCAGTATATAACAAACATGATTCATAGATGCTACCACTACCCATAAAGTAGGAGTAGTCATCTAAACATGTATAAGTTATATTTGCGAGTGACATACCTTGTCCCTTGGTGTCAAACACCGGACAATTTTCTTTTCCAATGTCCTACCTTGCCATACCTGAATCACTTGCTTACTTCCTTAGACTTTATAAGGTCATCAGTAGGTCTTATGACATTGCTCCCACTGTTTACTTTATTTCTCCAGCTTCTGGTGCCTCGCTTCTTTTATTTCACTTCCAGTGAAATAGGATGGCTCCCAACAGTAGATAAAGTAAAATTTTCCTTTGTTGAGATAAGATCTCGAAATTTCCCATCCACTGGATGCTTCATCTTATTCTTTTCAACTATCAGTCTTAAGTCATTTGAAGACTTCTGCAGCGCATCAGAGGATCAAATTTATTCCGGTCAAGCCATCAAGTTCACCTCATCTTTATGTGTACATGTCCATGAATTGAATCAAAGACATCACATAATCGCACACTGATCCACCATTATCCTATTATTGTCTCATAATAACCCTATGAGACTGGATATGGTAATCCTCTTCCATAAGTCGCGATGATATCCCATAATATCCATCGCATATTCAATATTCTGAAACCCGAGCTGCAACATACTTGACATTAGTTATAATGTGCATGCTCTTTCAGAAGAGAACTTATGAGTAACTGGATAAGGACGGAAAATTCTAGAGCAAATAAGTGTTCATAAGCAATTAATGATTTATCAAATTGCATTTCCATTTCAGAAAAAAAGACTAGATAATAAATATCGAGCAAGAGTAAAATATGAAAAGTTTGTAATAACATGTCCGAAAATAATTAACGATCAAAGAAAGAACATACAAGCAGAACATTGAAAACATATTAGTATTGTAACCTTTTGATAAACCATTACTAATGTTTCCTCCAATTGCCCAAGCAATTTTATTGCAAGCCACACATGTGGACGTTTGCAACAAAACCACTCAACCAGACTGCATCTTTCAATTTCAGTCCTTTATTTCCAATCCATGTCAGTTACCTTAGACAAATGGAATTAATAATCGGAGATGAACTTAGACCATGTTATCCTACTGAGCAGGGACATCACAAATGAGTTATACTCTGGATAACATCTGAGCACATAACCATAGAACCAACCTTCCCATATAAAAATCGACTTGTCATACACACACCAGATCCATGATACATGATCTTTTATAATAATGTTGTCTCACTTAATCCAATCCTAGAGAACTTGTGAAAGATCAAATACGCAAGCTACACATGTAGACGTTTACGCAAAGACTCCCACTTCTCACATGAATTAAATTTTCTATTTAGAAATCTCATCCATCAAAAGTTATGAATAATAAAAGCAAGCATGCTACACATGTAGACGTCTACTCACTCTATTAATCACTTCTGATTAGAGATCGCTTTGTGGACATCTTGATTTTATTTAATAAATCTCTTGCTTAGTTCAAAAAGTTGTTTGCGCAAATAATTATTTTATGCTACTATAAATTATATTATTGCTAAAATCCCATCATATATAATATGATCCCGGGATTTATAAACATAATTTAATACATAAAATAAAACAAACAAGCATGCTAAAATAATAAAGAAATTAAATCATGCTTTCATATTTTTTCTAACATGTTTAGTGCGCAAATAATTCACCACATCATACAATAACAATTAAAATAAAATAAAATAAAATGTCCTCGTGGCCCCGAAGATGTGGTAACTGCATATCTGCCTATTCTATTACATAAATTTGGGATATATAGCTCTTCAAATAATTCTTCAAATTGTTGGACCTTCAATTCTTCGTTGAAATTTGAAATCGGACTGAAAAACTGCAGATGAAACTGGGTTTTACAATTTCAAGCCAAATTGGGCCCAAAATACTGAAACCCTAATTTTTAAAATTCCGGGCTGCCTCCTAGCCATCGGGCTTGTCAATCGGCCCGGTCAAACCTAGAAACCCTAATTTTGAGAAAAAATTCAAATATGCAACCACCTTCAGCCACCATCGCCGCAGCCGAAGTAGGAGACCGACCGACCGATGCTGCTGACTTCCCTGCAGCAGCTCATTGAAATCGCACAGGCTACCACAAACCCAATCCATTGATTTGCAGTTTGGGTAGGACTGCAAGGCATGAACCAGATTGTGTCGGCCGTTGCGCGAGCATCGCTGTCCGCCACGCACAATACCCACACGACCAGCCACCCCCCGCAACACGCCGCTGTGTGTACATGAAAAAAATGCAGACACTGGCTAGGGTTTTTTAGGATGGGGGGTCGACGCGTCGGGTGTGTCGACTGACACCACCCGCGTCAACCCCTGGTGGCTAGGGTTTTGCGATGCAACTGCGCTGCCTTTGCTAAGGTTGCGCAACCCACGAAGACTCGAAAGCACTTCGACAAACACCCAGTTCCACAAACAAGTGGCAAAAACGTCCATCCGGAGCAATATCAAGATCTGTCAGCGTCTGATCGATGCAAAATCTGCATACAGATTATAGCAAAGGGCAAATAAATTTATAATAACCCGAAGGTTGTCGAACCCACAGGGATAGTGCAATGAAGAAAAACCATGTACTGAATGTAGTTTTCAAAACTCTTGTTAGGGCAAATCAAATTTTAGGGTTTTGAGTTTTTCAAAACAAGTAATTTAAAATGATAAAAACAAATATTAACAAGCACAGATTCTAGGAAAATCTACCAATCTGATCAACATGCAAGAAACACATATTCAAACCCATAAAAGATACTTTTGGTGGAAAATCTATTAATGTAGAATTAATTCCTTGGTCAGGCAATTAAATCCTAAATTACTAACTAGTGGTTATCTCCTCTCGGTCTCAGACACACCAATTAATCGATTTCAATAAAGATTGAAATTTTCCTACGATTGAATTCTTCTTGGTCGGACAGAAAATCAAAAGAATTAAACCCTAACTTCCTATTACTAACCTTCACCTCTCGGTCCTTCGATTAATAACTGAAACCTACCTCAATCATCATCTCTCGATCCTTCGATGAGAATAGATTTAAAATAAAACATAGGATTTAAATCAATTTAAAGGGTTTGAACAATTGAATCTAAACATGCATCACAGATGGAGAAACCCTAAAACCTGTTAGAGTTCTAGCCTAACATATTAAAAATAGACATTGCAAGGAAAAATAAAGATTGCACTAAAAAGTAAAGATACATCAATAAAAGTAAAGAGGAATTCTCCAATAATTCAAGAGAAAACTAAATGAAAAACATAAACTAAAGGGAGACTTCAGGGTAGTGTTCTGAAATCTCGAGCAAAAACAAGTATTTATAGAGGTAGAGGTGTATAAATTGGGATCTAGGGCTAAAAATATGATTTAACCATAAAAATCTCGAAAATTCCTTTTCTGGGTCCATCTCGGTCGATGTAGGGCTCATCTCGGTCGATGCGGATCCCCTTGCATCGGTCGACGTGGCCTTCGCGTCGGTCGAAACAGAGATGTTTTCTCTCTTGCGATTCTTCTGCGCAGTCTCACGGTTTTGGCCATAACTTTCACTCCCGAACTCCGATTGACCCGATTCCAGTTGCATTGGAAAGCTAACTCAAACACCGTTCCATCCATGTGCTCCATTAACTCGGATTCCATCTGTGGAAGAAGTCGTGACTGTTCCATTGAACATCTGCTGCTTTCGGCACGGGTTTCCATTGGATTTGGCCTAAAACCTGCAAAAACACACCATGGCAAGCATAATACCCCTATAATCTTGACTCATGTTCGATTATTAACTGAAACTAAGATAATATGAAAGAAATCAATAAGAAAACAACATGATAAGTGAGGCAAAATACGAGCTTATCAATCCCCCCAAACTTAAACACTTGATTGTCCTCAATCAACAAAAGAATGAATCAAAAGTTCAAGTAGAAGAGAAGTGCAATGCCTCACAAGATTCATCACAATCAAACTCGTAAATCCACAAAACATCGACACTTTGTAAGAATCAGAAAACCAGTAAACCATGGAAGACTCACAAGGGAAGTGTTTTCACTCATTCACTCAAGTGTTTAGGATAATATGAGATCACACAAGTCATGCAAATCAAGTTCTACCATAGGCTTGCAAATATTCTAAATCTCCACTGCAATTATGTGCACACAAGTCTAAGATCAGAAAGGACTTTATTCAAGGTTGTAATGTAGGCTTTTGTGAAGGGTAGGGAAATATATGGCCAAGTGACTAAATAATTGAGTTAGCTACTCTCAATCCAACCACTGTCTAATGATATCCACCCATCTCCTATAATTTTCAATACTAACCAAGGCTCTTTTATTGCTTTCTCTTCTTTTTTTTTTCACATATCCTTTTATGCTCTTAAACAATCTTGAATATACATTTGAGCTTATAAGGATTAAACACAACACACATAAACATTTTTTTTTCATTTTCTATATTTTTCTAGAGGCAACCTTATCTTTTGCTTTCACCTTCTGATAATATCTTATCCTTCCTCAAACAAATCCCAACCCACTCTCATAGACAAGAGTTGATTCCCCTATTTATTTCCAACTCATAGACAAAGAAAGAAAATATTATAGGCTCAAAAGGGCTGACTAGGGGTAGATGTTCAATTAGGACAGTGTATGGGATAAATAGGCCAAACAAAGATGGCCTAAAATCATTTCCTAAACTTGTGCACACTTAGCAGTCTTGAAAAAGAAACAGAGCAAGTTCTAGAGATACTCAATAATGCAGACACACTCACAATCGAAATTAAAGCTCAAATCTCACACTTGGGACAACAATTCTTCCATAGTAAACATCAAATCATCATCAAACATCATGCCTTTGTAAGTTTTAAAACAAGTAATCATGCGGTTTTCTACATTCATAGGCATACTCAACCACTATCACCATCAATGCATAATCAAGTCAATCAATTCAAATCTTGCAATTCTTGCTAGGGTTATATCATAGCTACGCAAATCTTCTCACAAAATCACAATTTTATTCAACAAATGCAATAAAAAAAATTTAAACTATGCAGAAATTTAACAAACTGAAAGCTTAAAATAAAAGGGAAGAAATAGTTTCAACTCCAAGTCCTCCTCCCCCCAAACTTATTCGATTGACAGACACCAACTTTTTATCCCGGAACCTTCAGAAATCACGCGACGTGAGATTTTGGCTGCTGGCACTCCGCATTAACCGAGACGGGCTTCGTGTCGGTCGATGTGGAGCCTTCTTGTCGACTCTCCTCACTGGTCGAAGTGTTCCACGTCGAGCTGCCTGTGTCGACCGATGCCAGGTCTGCGTCGGTCGAAACAGACACTGTTCCGATTTTTTTTTTTTGGAAATCAAACAGAAATAAACAATTTCGAAAACAAGGACATAAATTGAAAAACAAATTGCAAGAAATTGAAAAGAAAGCAAGTAAAAATTGGGTTACCTCCCAACAAGTGCTTGATTTAACGTCGCAGCTCGACGATACCTCATCTCACCAAGGTGGTCGAGTCCAGACTCGTCGACCCCTTGAATCTATCATGAAGACCCGATGGTTTTGAATGATGGTAGTATACTCGGAATGAGGCAGCTTAATTGCCGATTTCACTGCTTCATCTCAAAAATTCCTTTTCTGGGTCCATCTCGGTCGACGTAGGGCTCATCTCGGTCGACGTGGATCCCCTTGCATCGGTCGACGTGGCCTTCGCATCGGTCGAAATAGAGATGTTTTCCCTCTTGCGATTCTTCTGCGCAGTCTCACGGTTTTGGCCATAACTTTCACTCCCGATCTCCGATTGACCCGATTCCAGTTGCATTGGAAAGATAACTCAAATATCTTTCAATCCATGTGCTACATTAGCTCGGATTCCATCTGTGGAAGAAGTCGTGACTGTTCCATTGAACATCTGCTGCTTTCGGTACAGGTTTCCATTGGATTTGGCCTAAAACCTGCAAATACACACCATGTCAAGCATAATACCCCTATAATCTTGATTCATGCTCGATTATTAACTAAAACTAAGATAATATGCAAGAAATCAATAAGAAAACAACATGATAAGTGAGGCAAAATACGAGCTTATCAGCGTCCCTGCATTATACTGAACCATAAGTTGTACGGATGCCAAAACTTCTTTGCAGCTCGGCCATAATCTCACGCGGTTTGATGAGTGACCCTTGCCGACGCATCTTCCTTCCAAAATAAGCAGCCACAGCTTTTGAACGAACATTACGTGCACCAACTCCAGCAAGATTCATCCTACAACTATGAATAGGTTTGAACTTGCGTACAATCCAACAATGAGCTTTGCACGTAGCACGTATAAGAAACGAACAACTCTTATCTCGTTTGCACTTGTACTCTACATGAGTACTATCATACCGAGCAACTTTAAATTCTTGTCTCTGCTCCATATGCCAGAGACCAACAGCAACGAGCAGATCATCTCTGCTCCAAAATATGGCACCCTCCGTCAACTCCTGGTCCAGTATGACTGCGACGTCTTGCAGGACGGGTGAATCAGAAGTATCCAATGAAATGATTGGAAGTAACCAATTATTTAATTGGACTTCCAGACCTTCAGGTAGAGGATGATCCGACAAAAGATTTGAAACAAAAGCATTCATACCACCAACAGATTGCACCCAAGCAGAAAATTCAGCCACCATACAATGCAATAAAGATTGGTTGAAATCCTCATCCTCTGACTCAGACGAGTCTTCAGCCTCCTCCTCCTCATCATCATCATCAGACTCCACTAAATCATCACCCTCGTTTAAGTCGGGAATATGTGAACTCCCGCTTACACCACCTTCGTAAGGTTGATCAAAGAACATAGAAGAATCGAACCTTTGAAGGTCCTCCGAACATGGACTGAAAGTAGCATTCGGCGGTGGACAAAAGGAAGATATGAACGGTCTGTACGGGGATGGCTCCCGCTGAGAACTCCCAACACTAATGTTGATTACATTGTTGAAAACAGCATAAACGTTGGGCTATGAAAAAATAGAGCAAAGCCGTTGCAGATCAACATCCGTCGCAAACAACGATCTTACGTTTCTTCCAATACGACTCTGGGCTGTATAATAGAGATTATACTGAAGTTGAATATTTTCGGAATCCAGAAGCGACTGGATGCTATTTCTTAGATACT
The DNA here is from genome assembly GCA_026898455.1 of Plectranthus barbatus. Taxonomy (NCBI): domain Eukaryota; kingdom Viridiplantae; phylum Streptophyta; class Magnoliopsida; order Lamiales; family Lamiaceae; genus Plectranthus; species Plectranthus barbatus. The sequence goes on from JAPKLW010000045.1 coordinate 591,098, forward strand.
GTATGGAAAGATTGGTCATTGGGATGTAAACCAACCTTTCCTCTCCACCCAAGTAGTTGGATGAATCATCAAATTGCCCATTGTAATGAACAAATATAGTGCACCAATTATCCATTTCAAAAAGAGGGAAATGAGAAAATTAATTGAGTCTGTAGAGGATGGAGAGAATAAGGAAGGAAGATATAGTGAATGTGTATGCTTCGTCTTTTGCAAATGAATTGGATTTTATAGACAAACCAATCTGAATTATTTTCATGAATTGATTGGACTTGTCAAATACAGTGAATGGCCATTTACTCATCTGCATTGTAGTGTACGCAAAATTATCATCCACTCATGTAGTCAAAAAGAAAATTGATTGTCATGCATTATTCATGACAATATACTTTATGAGCTCATTTGACCAATATTGTATGTAAAAAGTTGGCAAAATAATGCACATAAGATAATAATGCATGTAAATAATCGATGGTCATGTAATTTTCATGTCAGATTATTTATGACTTTATTTGACCATAGTGCGTGAAAAAAGTAGGAAAAATTAAGCATATGGAAAGAAAAAAAAACCATGGAACTGATCGGAACCGACCCGGATCAGACCAGAAACCAACCCGGTTCCGAACTGGGTCGGTTTCTGGTCTAATCCGGATCGGTTCTGGTCAGTTCCATGTCTTGTGCCCCAATTATTGAGTCGGTTCCGGTATGTTTCACGAGTCTGACCCGGATCAGACCCGAAACAGACCCAGACTGAAATTACATAATATGAATTTTCAATTTTTTTTTATATCTGAAACTAATGTCTTAATTGCAAAATCTATTTTAAGTAATCATATTATGATCATGTAAACAATGATTGAATCAAATTTGGCGAAACCCACTTCCCCATGTAAAATTTTGTACTTTTGAGTATTTTTTATATGTGTTATAAGAAGTGAGTATTTTTGATATGTGTTTTATGAAAATGGGTATTTAAAAATATTTCCACTTTTTATTTTGTAAATAATTAGTGTATTAAAACTAATCTACCAATTCCACTAAGAACGCGGCCATGAGCAGTAGCAGACGGCCGGTTCTTCCATCTTCAATGGCATTAGATTGCTTCTTCTGCAACAATATAGTAGAAACACTTATATTATTGATTGTTAATATTCACGAACAAATTTCCAATTCAACAAACCCAGATGAAGTTGTAGAATGCCAAAACGGCCGGAATCATTTTCATCCTGAGACAGGAAGGTACGGTTCAGCAATCAAACGGAGGGGACTCTTTCTTGATACCGTAATGCCATCAGCCTCCGCCATATCCATATCATCGCCGCCGATTCCAGTGGGAAGTTTCCAATCAAAGTGATAGAGGAGTTGGGCCAAAAGGAACTCGATGCTGGCTACGCCAAATCTCATCCCGGGGCAGACCCTCTTCCCCGATCCAAACGGAATATACTCGAAGTCACTCCCCAGGAAATCAATGGGGCTTTTCTCAAACCTCTCCGGTTCGAAACTCTCTGGATTCTGCCAGTACTTGGGATCTCTTCCTATCGACCAGATGTTGACGATGATGTTGGCGTTGAGAGGTATGTGATGGCCCTCCATCTCAAACTCCTCCCTGCTTGCTCTTGGGATTATGGAAACCGGTGGGTGTAGCCTCAACGTTTCGTTTACGACCAGTTTGAGATACTTGAGCGTTCGAATCTCTGACTCTTTGATGGTGTTCCTTCCACTGAAAGCTCGCCTGATTTCGCGTTGCGCTTTCGCCATCACGGATGGGTTTTTCATCAGCTCCGCCATGGCCCAGTCCACTGTTGTTGATGCAGTTTCTGTGCCAGCAGCAAACATATCCTGCAAAAAGTTCATATGCAATGTGATTGGTGAAAGGTGTGAAGAATTGAAAGTTCCCAATTTCTCCGGATTAATGTAAGAATTTGAGAGTTTCACTAGGTTTCCAGATAGATATAGGACAATGTTCTAACATCCGCCTTCTTACAAGTCGATATTATAGGTAGAAACTAAGATCTTGAGAGCTTCGATGATAGGTTCCCAAAAAAGCTCCATACTGCGCGTGTGGAGGGTGTGTTGTCCTACATGGATTGGAGACTTGGGCGCGTACACTATGATGAAATTAACTTACGAAGATGACAGCTTTGACACCGTCGTTGGTTATGGGCAAGTGGAGTTGGTCGCTTTCCTTCAACCGGAGGAGAACATCAACCAAATCTTCAGTGCCCAGCTCTCCATAACCCTTCTTTGTCGAACTTCGGTTGTCTCTGTGCTCATCTATTACACCGTCAAGAATCTTGTCCAGTTCCCGCCGCATCTTCAACAGCTTTAACTTGTTCTAAGAAATGAAGCTAAACAACTTGATGGAGGGAAACAGATCAGCCAGATCAAAGTGTCCCACCAAGCCGAAAGCTTGCTTGATCAACTCAATCGCTGCAGCCCTGTCCATGGATGCGTTCCCGAAAGCAGCTCTACACGTCATAGAATTCATGAACAAGAAGATTTTCCGAGTGAGGTCGAATGGCTGCCCACGAGTTGATCGAATCGAAGCGATGAGAAGCGATGCCTCATCCTCCCTGATGTGCTCAAACGACCGGACATTCTTGGCGCTCAGCAGCTCCGTGATGCATATCTTGCGCATCTGCCGCCAGTAGTCGCCGTAGGGGCTGAACATGATGTCACTGCAATTGTACCACATTATCTCTGCAGCCATAGTCTTAGGCCTGTCTGCACATGCGGGATCATGAGTCTTCAGCACCATCCTTGCAGCCTCGGCTGAAGATATGATGATCGTCGAAACTTCACCGAACTCAAGGTGCATCACTGGTCCGTACTTGGTAGCCAGATTTCTGAGAGGATGATGATGCGGTTGTGATCCTATGATGTGGTGCAGGTGTCCGATTACCGGCAGCTTTGGGGGGCCTGGCGGCAATCTCTCCACGTTGGGAGCTTTCACTTTCTTGCTTCCATTGATCATCATGGAAAGGAGAAAAGTGATGAAGTTGGAGGCAAACTGAATGGCCATTTCTGGTTGAAGAAGAGAGACAAAAGAATTCTCACTGTTTCCTGAGCTCTGTTTTGAGAGATTGAGCTTTGAATTCTCATGTGTGGAGTTGATGTTTTCCTTCTTCTTTGAGTTCGAGGCGGAGAAGGGGCAGCAACACACAATCTCTGTTGACTGTTTCATGCAGATTCTGGTAACATTGGATGCCAAAGATAAAGATGGCCTGTGGATCAAGATCATGGAATGAGACATAGTGTTAATTATTTGCTTACTTTTTTCTGAATTTGTGTTTATTTATCTGTAGATTGTTAGCATTTCTTATGACTGTGTTTTGTGATTTCATGGTTGAGATAGATTATTGTGTTAAGTCAAGATCTTGGGATTTAGGGTTTGGCGGGATGCCATAGCATGCCTACTTCTATTTATCGCTTCTTATATTTTTGTTTTTTTTTTTCTTTTTGAAATAAAAATCCATGAATTATGACCAATTGCTCAGTGCTGACATATGCTATGACTAGGGGTGTACACGAACCGAGCCGAGCCGAGTAGTGAGCTGCTCGAGCTCGGTTCGTGTGATTTTGTTCGAGCTCGACTCGAGCTCGAAATTCTTTTTAGTTTTGGAGCTCGAGCTCGAGCTCGATTGTAAAAGCTCGAGCTCGGTTCGAGCTCGGCTCGAGTTTGGTTCGGCAAGGTTGTATTCGAGCAGGCTCGTGAGCAGGCTCGTTTAACAGGCTCGCGAGCAGGTTCGCGAGCAGGCTCGTGAATAGGCTCGTTTAAGAGATCGCGAGTATGCCCGTGAGCTCGAGTTCGAGCTCGATTCAACTTTGTAAGCTCGAGTTCGAGCTCGACTCGAGCTCGTTTAGAGGAAAAAAGTATAATTTTTTATTAAAATATATAAATTATAGTGATAAAATATAAACATCATAATTAATAAAATATACAAATTATAGAGAAAAAAAGTATAATTTTTGTTAAAATATACATTTTAACAAAACTCATATGATTTAATAGTTTTTATAGATATATCATATACCATGCATTAATATTGACTAACTAACTTTGGAGTTTATTATCTATAATTCTAGCAAAAGTATTATGATTTAATGATTTTAATAGATATATCATATACTATGCATTAATATTTGTATTTTGAGTAATTATAACTTAGGAGTTTGTTTTAACTATATTTTGATTCTTACTTTATGATTTAATAAGTTATATACATATATTATTCATATATATTTGAATATTGAGTAACTAACTTTGGAGTTTATTTTAATTATATATTTTTATCTTACTTTTTCATTATCTATACATTTTAGCAAAAGTATTATGATTTAATTATTTTAATAGATATATCATATACTATGCAGTAATATAGTTTACACACTAATTTTTTTATAATGAATAATTATAAGTTAAGAGTTTGTTTTAATTATATAATTTTATCTTACTTTTCCATTATATATACATTTTAACAAAAGTATTATGATTTAATTGTTTATATAAATTTATTATACATTAATATTTGTGTATTGAGTAATATAACTTATGAGTTTGTTTTAATTATATATTTTTATCTTAACTTTCCACTATGTGTTCATTTTTTCAAATATATTAAAATTTAAAAGTATATACAAACATTATTATTTCAATAATAATATATTGTTTGTTTAAGTTTCTCTTAGATTTACAAATAACATAAATTTCTCATAAAATAGATTGTTTCAAAAGTTTACATAGATATATTTTGCATTAATACTTGTATATTGAACAATTATAACTAAGTAGTTTGTTT
>JAPKLW010000045.1:595903-642517 GCA_026898455.1 Plectranthus barbatus
AAAAGTATTATGATTCAATAGTTTACATAGATATATTATGCATTAATACTTATATATTGAACAATTATAACTTTGGAGTTTGTTTTATTATATATTTTTATATCTTACTTTTTCTATTATCTACACATTTTGACAAAAGTATTATAATTCAATAGTTTACATAAATATATAATGCATTAATACTTTTCTATTAACACTTTTAAAAAGCATTAAGATTTAAAAGTTTATATGATTCATTGATTATATAAATCTTCATCTTACTTTTATATTATGTGTACATTTTTTAAAAAGTATTAAAACTCAACAATTACATTTTAAAAATATATTAGAAATTTAAATAGTTTATATAAATATGTAATATAAATAGTATGGAAATAAAAAAATATATAAATATCATATTTTAATAAAAAAAATCGAGCTTATAAACGAGCTTTTTAACGAGCCTACTCGCGATCTCTTAAATGAGCCTGCTCGCGAACCTGTTAAACGAGCCTACTCGCGAGCTTGCTCGCGAGCCTGTTAAACGAGCCTGCTCGCGAACATGTTCGAGTTCGAGCTCGAACTCGAACATGCTCGCGAGCCTGACGAACCGAACACATCCGAGCTCGAGCTCGGCTCGAAGCTCGAGCTCGGTTCGTTTATTTAACAATCGAACTTCGATCGAGCTTTTTTCGAGTCGATCTCCGAGTAGCTCACGAGTAGCTCGGCTCATGTACATCCCTAGATATGAGTGGCTAAATAATTAGAAATGCAGATAATATTATCGTATCTACATAGTTGACAAAGTTGTATATCAATTCTAACCCTTATTTTAACTGATACAACCCACAATGGCTATGCTTAACATCAATTATTTGAGTACAAATTTTTGGTTTCGATTATCACTCCCCAATTTTTAAAAACTGTTGGTCCCAGATTATAGTAGGAAATAATATGCAGCGGAAGTATAAGAACAGTTATTTGCACTCTTAAGGCGGTCAGCTCAGTTTCAAAACTGGTGACTCACAGTTTACGTTAGCCAGCAGTTTTAGGTATCCAATTAATTTACAGTTATATCCAGTCAACAGTTATACGCTTCATCTAAAAGTGTTGAAGGTTTCAAAACACAATTGAAAGTTGTATGAAGCGTAAGGTAAGTAAAATTATAAATGAGGCAGGATATTTATAGTAGTTCGGAGCCTTAAGTCCTACGTCCACTCTTCGGAAATTAATCCGGTAATTCACTAAGTAATGAAGATACAATCCTCACGATCTATAGCCAAGTGCTGCGAAATCTACTTTCCACAACAGAATGGATCACTCTCCCAGGTAATTGTTCTTCACTCCTTCTTCAGTTCCTCGAAGCCAGGTGGCACCTTGAAGTCTTCTCAGAACTGGCAGTCGTCGGAAATGGATTGAGGACAAACCTCCCTTATCCTTCTCCGGTGGGTGGATGGTTGAGTTCTTCCTAGAACGTATGGTGGTTGCCAAACGCCCGTAAGAACCTTCTTCTCCTTAGAGAATCAGGATGTTGTGTTCTTACTTTTCGAAAGATTTAATCCTTGTGTACACAAAGGTCACACGGTGAATCACTGAAGATTCTTTAAGCAATAATGTCTCGTGTTCAATAAATGAACCACGGAGTTAATGCCTTCTCGCTTGAGAGCTTTAAGTGCTTGAGCTTTGAATTTGGCAGAGTGATGGCAAGGTTTTTTAGCATTCGTCAGGGTATTTTTTGTCTCTCTGGTCTCTGCTATTTATAGTTAAATCTACAGAAAGTAGCCGGTAGAGACATTTCGGAGGATGTCCAATCAGTGTCCATCCTTTTCTGTAAAGTAAACCTGCTCCTCTGCCTTTTCTGAATCACTGTCATGCTTTTTGTAGGGGCAGTTTGTACTTGTTGTGTCAGACTCGAACAACATTGTACTCCAGTCAGAACTGAGTGTATCTTCGTTCCTTATCATTGAATCTTCAATGCTCTTTTATGACTGTTCGTCATCTTGTCTTTCACGTGTTTCTTTGTCGTGAAACTGTCTTGGTCTGAAACTGTCATCGCCTCTTGACAGTTTTTCTATGAGAACTGTATCCACAGTTTTCTTTGCTATTCGATCCTTGCCAGTTTAAAAACTATCTGCACAGTTTTTCTCGTCCATCATTCTGCACAGTTTTCTCGTCCATTATCCTTGACAGTTTTCTCGTTTGGATGATTTCCACTTCAAAAACTGTTCCACAATTTTTGACAGTTTTCTTCTCCTAGACTATTACAACTCGATCATCCTATACAAGGATTACATGAGGTAATAACTCTAATGCCTAAACTTTGGTACACAGGTTTGACACATCAAAACATCAAATTAAAGGTGGGATTTTTACATCCATACTTAACCATACCTAACAAAAACAATGGATACAATCATGCTTACTTTCATTGAAAAGAAAGATTATAATTTTATCATTGCACACTCCTCATTATCATTCAAGTTTTTTTACTAAAAAAACAGTTAAAAATTTGAAGAGAGTTCTTTTGACTTAGTAAGGATACATTATTCATTATTATATACAATATAAAGATGAAGTGCATGAGATGGCTATAAAGTTCATGGTCTCAACGGCCACTATAAAAGCTCATACATAATTTGAACATAGTTTGGCTACAAAAACCAATAGTCTTAACATTGTTGTAGAAAAATGCATAAATTAATGTAAAACAATAAAACATATAAGAGCGATAACATAAAATCAAACTTACACCTTACCTTATCTCAGACTTAAAAACTCTTGAAATTGACCTGTGTTTTCCCTTATAATACTTCTCACATCCTTAATGTGAAAAATATGATGTGAAGAGATCTATTTGTAATGGTTGAAATAGGATCTTAAAATATTTTAGATAAACATAATATATATATATATATATATATATATATATGAGTGTATATTTTATTTTCCTCAAAAGTTACAAATCTATTTTCATTTTAGATAAACATAATTTTTTTAGGACTTAAAAACTTAAAAAAGGCGGCACCACTCAAAGTCTTGAGCGGCATATTGCAGTTTTTCTTTCTAAAACCCTAAACCCCTGGCGGCGACGAGTTTTATGAAAGTAGAATGAACCAACTAGTTTGGGTAGATCTCTTCCCACTGTAGAAGAAGTTTATACCATGGATCCAGAGGAAATAAATTGTCTCGTAATGAAGCTGAAGATCTCAAATGAAGCAGAAGAAAGCAAGATACAACTATCCAGTGAGGCAGCAAGAGCAGGCGTTGAGAGATTAAGGAAATGTCTCGTCGGTAAGATTTTTGCTCCAAAAATACTGAACAGAGAAACCATAATCCTACAAATCCCAAAGATTTTACAAATTCGTGGAACTGTTCTAATAGAAATGGTGGGTGACAACCTATTCATGATCGAGTTCTCGTTACAATTAGAAAAACAACGAGTTCTTGATGAAGGTCCATGGAATTTCTTTAACGATTTAATGGTGTTCAGAGAACCCCAGGACCCACAGAAAGCGGCTGATATGGTCTTCAATGAAATTACTATCTGGGTGCAGCTACACAATCTGCCGTTTATCTGTATGCACCAAAAAGCTATTAAGGAAATTGGAGAGAGGATTGGATCGGTCAAAGAAATAGATATGGGAGCAAAAGGGACCTGTATGGGTAAATTTTCCCGTGTGAGAGTCAGTCGACCAATCGATAAATCATTACAAAGGTGTGTCTCAATCATGTCGGAAGGTAACTCGGAGGAAAATCTCATTATTCTTAAATATGAACGACTTCCATATTTTTTTTTATAGTTGTGGTCGAATTGGGCATACACTAAAGGCTTGTGATAAAGGAAAACCAATGGGGGAAGAATTGGATTATGGAGGGTGGATGCGAGCTACAAAGTACGAAGGTTTTAGAAGTTGAAGCGCCGCAAGTAACACAAGTAGGAGGAGCCCGCAGAGAGATAGAAACAGAGAGATGGTATCCTTATCCCATGGAGTGGATACTACTAAAGACGACCTTATAGATTTAACTAATCAAGAAGGGATACCAAAACAAATAAGATCAAGTGCAGACATGGAGACAGAAAGGGGATCAAATCAACCCATGGTGAGATTCCCTCAGGTTAAAGTCCAGAACTAGGAGGCTAAGGAGGAAAAAATAAAGAATCAAGAAGAGAATAATTCTGAAAAAGCTGCAGGGGCTTTGGATAGAGGAGAAATGAAAACTCCCCCAACCATAGAACCAAAATTGGGAGTGGCTAGAGTAATGAAAGAGACAGAAGGTAGAAATGAGCAAATGCTAAAAGGTCATGTGGCCACAATCAGAGAAGTGAAAGGGAAATGGAAGAAGAGAGCAAGACAAATACCACACATAGCAGGAAACAAAAAAGATGGTCTGGAGGATATCACCACCAGGAGAAAAAGAGAAAATATGCCGGAGGCTATGGATATTGAAGATGGTGATGATAGTAGACATAAAAGGCCAAAAGCTAAAATGACGATGAACATGAAAGAACACAAGAGGAGCATGGAGGAGGAAAAAATTCTCGATACAAACAAGATGGCAACAACGGCGGTGGCTGGTTCTCAGCCCCACCGAGCCCAATGATCACCTTAATTTGGAATGCACGAGGACTGGGGAATACTCGTGCATTCCACGAGTTTCGTCGACTCTTAGTCGATTATTCCCCATCAATGGCTTTTATTTAAAAAACGAGAATAAGTAGCAAAAGATGTGAAACGTGGAAAACTTGCTTGGGTTATGATGGGTGCTTTGTGGTAGATGCAGAAGGTACAAAAGGAGGCCTTATCCTCCTTTGGAAGGCAGAGTGTGAAGTCACTATTCAAAGCTTCTCAATTGGACATATAGACTGTTGGGTAAGAAGTTCGGGTATAAAGTGGAGGTTCATAGGTTTTTACGGAAATCCAAATAAATCACTCTGGAGATTTTCTTGGGATTTATTAAGGAGACTTGGGAATCAACATGAGATCGGGGAAGAACATTGGCTCATAGGGGGTGACTTTAACGAAATCATGTATGCTAATGAAAAGATAGGGGGAAGGCCGAGACAACAAAGTCAAATGATGGAGTTTAGGGATGCTATTAGAGACTATAATCTGGAGTATCTAAAGGCTCCTCATGACAGTTGGAGTTGGTGCAATAAGAGATGGGAGACTGGTTTGGTGGCGGCAAAGTTGGACAGATTTCTTAGTAATAAACCATGGAAAGACATGTTTAAAAATTATGATTGCAGACTCCTGGATTGGTATGGATCGGATCACAAGCCTCTTCTCCTTAAACATGAAGTGGAGATTGGTAAGGGAGAAGGAAAAGGAAGAAGGAGATTCTACTTTGAAGAAAAATGGTTATAAGATCCAAAGTTTATACCAAGTTTTTCAGAAAATTGGAATTCTATGCATGATTCACACAATTGGATGGATAGTACTCGGAATAGTCAAACTTTTTGTAAGAAATGGGCTGGGAAGAGATTCGACAACATCCCAAAAAGAATAAAAGAACTTTGAGATATGCGGAATAAAGCTCTGGAAAGAACAATGGATAAATTCTCAGGAATGGAAATTCAAGAGCTGGATAAAGAGATGGAGAAGTTGGCAGATATGGAAGAATTATATTGGAAAGCTCGAGCGAGACTGAATTGGTTAGCTCATGGTGACTGAAACACAACAACCTTCCATAGTAAAGCTTCAGAGAGAAAAAGGAGGAATTGGATCCATGGGCTTGAGAGTGACGAAGGAAAGTGGATCACGGATGAGAAAGGAAAAGCAATTATTGTGGAGAACTTTTTTAAGAATTTGTATACGAGTACAAAGCCAACTAAGGAAGATATAAGGAAGGTTACAAAGAACTTTGAAGCTACACTTCAAAAGGAGGATAAGGAAATTCTGGAGAAACCTTTCACCAAACAAGACATTATTGAAGCAATAAAATCCCTGCATCCTTCAAAAGCGCCAGGGCCTGATGGTCTACGAGGAAAATTCTTTCAGAAACTATGGCCAGTGATTGAAGATAAATTTTCTGGAGAAATTCTTCAATTCCTAAATGAGGGGAAACAGCTAGAGGGGTGGAATGAAAAATATTTGGCCCTCATTCCGAAAGTTGATAAGGTTAAGACAATGGGGGAAATTAGACTCATAAGCTTGTGTAACACCAGCTACAAAATTGTGGCAAAAATGATAGGGTCAAGGCTGAAGAAAGTTCTTCCCACGAATGTCGATGAGAATCAAAGTGCTTTTGTGGCAGAGAGACAAATTACCGACAATATTATCATATGCTACGTCTGTATGCATTGGCTGAGACAAAAAAAAAGGAAGAGAGGAGGCTATGTGGCGCTTAAATTGGATATGAGCAAAGCTTATGATCGGATAGAATGGGATTTTTTAGAGGCAATGTTGGTGAAAATGAATTTTCCCAAAGGTTTCATGAGGATTATTATGAATTGTGTTCAAACAGTCTCTTACTCTTTCATCTTGAATAAAAAAGTTTACGACTGCATCAAGCCATCTAGAGGCCTTAGCCAAGGGGACCCTCTGTCACCGTTATTGTTTGTAATTTGCGCTCAAGGTTTATCCTCCCTGCTTCATAAAGGAGTTAAAAGAAAAGAATTTGAAGGTATTCGGTTTGGAAAAAGAGGGTCAGAGATATATCATTTGTTGTTTGCCGATGATAGCCTTTTGTTCTTCAAGGATACAAAGGAGGGAAGCTACATGATTTTGAATTACTTAAAAGTCTACGAACAAGCTTCAGGGCAGGTGATAAACTATACAAAATCTGCAATTTCCTTTAGTCCTGCAGTTAAGAAAGAAAGGAAGGACTTTCTCACTTGTACTCTTGGGATTAAATTTGTAAGTGGAATCTCTATTTACTTGGGTCTTCCTATTTCATCAATGAGAAGTAAGAAACTCCAATTTGATTATATCAGGGATAGAATTCTGAAGAGATTGGGGAAGTGGAATATGAGGATTTTATCAGCAGGAGTGAAAGAGGTTCTTATTAAATCAGTTTTACAAGCAATCTCAACCTTTGCTATGTCATGTTTCAGAGTGCCTGCTTCAATCTTAAATGAAATTAATAGGGCTATTGCAAGATTCTGGTGGGGGGATACTAACGAGAAAAATACAATTCACTGGGCGAATTGGCATCGACTTTGCAAACCAAAAGATCAGGGAGGATTGGGTTTCAGGGATTTATTCTCCTTCAATAAGGCTCTCCTTGCAAAACAATTTTGGAGACTTTGGAAGTTCCCAGATTCACTCACGAGCAGAGTCTTGAAAGCACGCTACTTCACAAACAATAGAATTGAAGAGTCCAAAGTCCACTCGAACAGCTCGTCTATTTGGAGATCGATCATGTGGGGAAGTGAAATTGCAATAAGGGGAGGTAGATGGAAGGTGGGCAACGGGAAGAGAATATTAGCATTTTCGGATGCATTTGTTGATTGAATCTATTCAGGTAAGCCTCTTTCAGACATCACTGATCTCACAAACACAAAAATCTCAGAATTCTTTGATGATGAAGGTAGGTGGGAGAAAGAGAAACTTCATGCTTTGTTCTCTCCTGCTATGACAGAAATTCTTTGCAACATTCAAATACACCAGGATAAGGAGGATGATCTTTATTGGAAGTTCTCAGAACAAGGAATTTTTTCAGTTAAAATAGTCTATCTTGCAGAAAAAGGTTATTTTGATCCCCCAAGTAACCAATCTCAAAAGGATAAAGAAAGCTGGAAGATCTTGATATGTGACCTTAAGATTCCACCAAAAATCAAGATTTTCTTATGGAGAGTCTTCAATGATTTTGTCCACACCCCTATGAATTTGCTGAAACATCGTATTCCTTGCAATGGGATATGTGAATGGTGCCAAAAAGATTGGGGAACAACGCAACATTATTTGTTCTTTTGTGACGAGACAAAGAAGTTTTGGGAATGAAGCATCTTCAAGAAAATGATGAAAGAGATCAGAAATAAGCCTATGATTGAGTTTGGATTGCAAATTAGAAAACAGGTCTTAAAAGAAGAGTTTGAAGTGTGGTGCATCTTGGTTTGGATGATTTGGAGATGGATTTTTGATTCAAAACATGGGAATTCAGGGATTAATGGTGAAATATCAATGAAGGCAGCAGTAAATTTTCTAATGAGGTTTAAGGAGGCGAGCTCAATTATGGAATCGAATTTTGAAGGAGAGTTGCAGCTGGGTGAGAAGGTTTGGATTCCCCCAAAGAAGGGTAGATTTTGCATTGATGTCGATGCTCGATGTGACTTTGTGAATGGAAGCTTTGGAATCGGAGCGATCATTCGAGATGATCGAGGAAGCATCGCAGCAGCAATGGCGAAACCAATTGCTCAGCCGGCTTGTGTGACTAAAGCGGAAGTCTTGGCTGCAATTTTTGGAATTGGATTATGCTTGAAAAGTGGAGCAGAACCAGCAGAGCTTTATTCGGACTCCATCGGTGCAGTGCTTGAACTAATGAGAGCAGATGGAACGTCTCCTTGGCTCCCTCCTTATTTGGCGGAAATCGTCGAAGAAGTGAAAGAAAACTCTATCAAGAAAATCGCACACATGGGGAGAGAAGCGAATTCAGTAGCTCATTTTTTTGCATCATTTGGTGCTAATTGTGACAAAGAGATCATATGGGAATCAAAATTTCCAAACTGGATGTGTGTTCTAGTTTATCAAGATTTTTCTTAATGAATTATGCTTCATTCTCAAAAAAAAAAAAAAAAACTTAAAAATATTTAACCAAAAAATATTAGAAAAATTGTAACAAAGTTTAAAAATAAAATAATGGTCTATTACGGATAAACTGGTGAAGGGAGCCCTGACAAAACTTGGAAAAAGTCCGAATCTTTTGAAGGTAGAATTCAAGTAAAAGCAAGACTTTGATGTCCGGTAAGAATTTGAACAACATTGAATCACAAAGAAATACAACATAATTGCACTAGTCCCTAGTTTGCAACTAGGGCCTTTATTAGCTTAGTAAGGGTCTGAAACTTTCCAAGAAATACATTAAGGTATCTGAAACAATCCACAATGTACTTCAAACTCCTTCATTGGAAGGAATATGGGGTGCAATTGCTGTTCTTGAGAGTTGAATCGCTTGGTGAAGAAAATTGATGAAGTTCACCTTGTTCTCTCCTTAAAATGTCGGAATTCTGAACGCCGTCCTCTACATGTAAAATGGAATTAATAATACTTGGCAGATCTGATCACTTATTTCTCGAACAACCTTGAGGAGGGCCATCTGTACCCTGAGGTGGAACTGAGGGTATAGCTTTCAGGATAAACTTACGCCCAGTTCTTAGTCCATTCAATGAGCGTAAGCCAAACTCATGATGGGAGGCATGAGGAGGGGAAACGCGCTTCTTGTTTGGGGAGCTCAGCTTCACCGCATTGAGGGGTGCTGGACTGTCCTTCAGTATATCTGGTGTATCATCTTGCATGGTGTTAGATAGCTCATCATCAAGGTCGATTGCCTTCAGAGATCTGCTTGCACTGGACTTAGCCAAAGGAGTGCCTGGAGAACGAAGCCGACTAAGGGAACCAGCTGATGAATAGTGATTGGTTCCTCTAAAAGATTGAGCCTTTGACTGATTTCCCTGTTCCTCAGAGTCCAGCTCGATAGGAAGATTTAATGTATTACCATAACACAGAACTTCCGCAGCAGCTTCTGAAATTATGGTGCCATTATCTAAGTTTGTAAGGGACACGGGGCTCATAACATTTGGTGTTGCAAAGGTGGCATTAGATTCAGGTGACTGGAAACACTGCTTGGGACGGAGACATCCTTCTGGAGCATCCTTTCTGCGGCTGTATAATTGGAAATGATAAAGGAGGCAAAAAAAGTTGCACAAAGTACATTTAAAATGGATCAATATATTCCTATGAGAAATAATACTTACTCGAACTGGACTGCTGGTGTTTGAGGAGTCAGCACAGAATGAAATAAACCATCATTCCCGGATTGCATCATTTCAATGAATGAGTCATCTGTTTTTTCAGCAGTACCATTTGTGATGATGCAATCCTTATCCGAGCTATATTCTGAGAGACAGGTGTAAAAAAATTAGATTGAATGAGAATATTCAGCTTCTCTTGCAATTGAAACATGTGAAATGATTTGGTCGCTTAATTAGACCGGTAGAAATTACACGCAGTTATACTGGCATAAGTGAACTGGCCAAGAAGCATATAATGAGCTGTGTATATGCATATATACTCAATATAAACTTATTGCTTTCCACCGAGCAAGGTAAATGCAAAATGTAGTTTCTTTCAATTAAAGTAAGCATTAGTCTATAATGTGCTGTGTTTATTCAGTCTCATATAAGGAACTTGTTAAAGACATGGTTGAATTGGGACTCCATAAATAAGTAAAAGACACCAAAAGAAAATTAATGTTGCCACCCTGAACAATGTTTTATTGATCGAAGTTATGCATGTTAGTTGGGTTTCAGTTGACAAGTGTATATTGATGCATTGTATCTCACATCAACACAGAAGACCAGGAAACAAAAAGATGGAAAAATTTTACAGTATCATAAATATAAGAAAATGGATGGCTGAGATTTTGATGTTTATCTGAAGATTTTTGTGTTATTGAATGGCCTGATAAGAATCACTTGGTAAAAGTTATATACATATCATACCTCCTTTTCGGCCGTGCACATTTTTGCATCCTTCACATCGACATCCATCCGAACACCCAACATTGGACTTCTCCACAAGGAACAAACTCATTCAATCAGAATAAGGTTTTAGAGTTATGCCAGTGGAAAAATAGAGGCAGAGAAAAAACAACATACATTATAGCATTCACAATACTTTTTCAGACACATGGACTTCTTGCAATTGCACCCTCTTTTATGCCTTGCCGAGGATGGAGTGACCCGAGACTCATCTTCCTAACAAGAATTTCAAGTTTAAAATAGAAATATACAGTGTATTTCAAGTTTAAAATATAATTATAATGTGTATTTCAAGTTTACATGTGTATCAATAACAAATTATACTGGAAAAAATACCCCATAACTGCTCACAGGAGGCTCAACAATGTGTTCAACAATTTTCGGAGCAAATGCAAGAGGATTCCGAGATTCAATTTGGCGTCGTGACTCAAGAACGACATCTTCATATTCTGGTCTGTTATAGCACCCTTGGCAAGCACAAGATCCTGCACAGTACAACCCAGCTGCAAAGCAATCACAGTACCTGCAGAAATCAAATTACAAATGTGCACACTGGTGGCTGCAAATAAAAACTGACAGATTACTGATGGACTTACAGCTTTAGGCATTTACTCCTCCTACAATGGCACCGTTTGCAACCATCGCTGGAGTCGGAAGATCTCTTCCTGGAAATTTACACAGATTGGTTCCAATAAACACAAGATATAAACCAGTAGAACGTGATAATAAGCAAGCTTACCTTTTCTTTTTAGAGTTTGACTTGAACTCCTCCGAGATGCCATCATTTTCAATATTTCTACACACACTCTTGTTACCTTGAGCTGATTGATTGTCTATTGGATTGTTTAAAGTTTTCATAATGACAGTTGATAAAGTTGTATCAGATTTAACTACTGCTGAGTCATGGGTTTTAGGTCCAGTATCATCTGCGCATTCTGATACATTCTCTGGCAGAGTCAACACTGGGGAGTCTTTCAACCTATCAGAGATAACAGAGTCGCTTGTTTCTATGGACTTCTTTCCCCGTATGTGGAAGTTGCAGTTCCGAGCTGATTTTACATGAACTATTGCACTAGATCCAGCTTGCAAGACATTGACAATACTATTCAGATGCAAGCCAATACCTGAAGGCTTGGGAATATTTACAGTAGTATTCATAATTCGAGGATGCAAAGGCTGGGGATTCTCGGTCTCCCTCCCCTTGATGGGAGTGCAAGGTATTTCCAAAGGCGATTTCATCCCCCCACTGTTTGAGGGACTCTGAGCAGGTGGATCTTCAAATTGAAGACAATTTCGCTGTACCCCATGGTGTTGAAAAGCCTGATCAATTTCGTAATATGTAAGAAAAATTTCCCTAAATACTAATTTACATTGAGAAGTCTCATACTCAGTTGACAGATTTTCTTTGGTTTTAATTAGAGTGAAAAGACTAGAAAATCCAATGCTCAGAAGAGAGCAATCACAGAAACAGCTATTGCAGCATATGTATTTTTAAGTTGAGTTCTGGAGGTATCAAATAAAGAAAATTTCAAATAGTTATTTCCAGAGAAGAAGTATTGACTTATCTAGTAAAAAATGATTGACATAAAGAGTTAACCAAGACAAATTATGCGACAGTGATTTGGGAGAACGTACAGATAGTATGAAGTCAGTTATGCAGATAAAAAGCATTTGAACTCAGGAGGAATTTAACTGAGTGATAAAATTTGAAAGATAATGCTTTGTTGATAGACAGCATTTGAAGAGATTAGCACAAAAGACAGCTTAATGAAGCAGTTGAAAAACACTTCGTATACTAACTGAAATTCCCTAAACCTCAATTCAAACAAGAGAATCATATTTAAGTAATCTGTTTTGAGAAAGTGGGAGTATGAAGGTTCCAGAGAGCAAGGTGCACACAAGCATGCCCAAACACACACACGTGATTAGATTCTTCATACTGAGTAGATCACTAAAAATAACTTAACTTGCTATAGTTGGGTTTGGATATTTAACAGAATCTCCGTAGTAGCCGCAATTTCTAGATAAACAGTTAAATGGATTTTCATGTAGCAACATAATTCAAACCTTGGGATAATTTTGAGTCTCATTCAAAACTGGTTCAGTTGAAGTAGCCTCAATAGAGGTTCCATTCTCATTCTCAATATGCATCGATCCTAATAGGAAATAAGAGGATTGATCCAAAGATCCAGCTTGTCCTGCTTCTAAATTCTGCAATTGTAATTTATTAGGCTACAAACAAAATACATACACATAAATCTTTAAACATCAGAAAAATGGGTGAATTTGCTTTAGATTGTCATGAGCATAGCCACGGAATCCAGACCCTGATTTCTCAAAGCCTGGCATTCACAAAACTCAGGTTCAATGTTCGGAAACTGATAGCTAGATATGCTGTCTATTTTCTATACATCAATTTCTTCAGCACAGACAATAAGGCATGCATATTCTTCAGATACCTTTTCGATTTCCCTACTTATGACAGCAGGTGAAAAGCTTGCTTCGTCACTCTTTCCTGTATTATATTCAACATCTGATGGTTGATCAATGATTTCGAGTGATAAACTTTGATCAACGGAGTCCATGTTTACAACAACAGTCCTGATAAAGTAACAGCAAACAAACAGCAACTACGTCAATTATGATATAGCAAGTAAAACCACCAAAATCCTACTCCGGCATTTCTTTTTTATTTCGAAACAAGATACATTCCATATTTATCAATACAATAAAGCAAATGCAGAAAGACAGACATTAAGGAAAAAATTCAAAATTCAAATCCAAATCCAAAATCAAAATCCATTTCTCGAATATCATTATCTGCATAAAGTATAAACCCCTTCACTAAAACCCAAAAAATTAGCCCAGGCAAATTTTTTTAAAAAAAAAAAAACAAAAACCAGATTATCCAAATTCTAATTCCCAGTAATCGAAGTCACAAAACAGAGACGATTTCCCCGAAATCCCTCCAAACAAAAGCATAGCTCAACTTCACCAATAACACAATGTTATTGCCTAATCGGACATATTTCTTCAAAATCAGACCAACGCCAGCACTCTCAACAAAAAATCAATTGATAATTAAGTAAAAAATGAAGCCCCAGCTAAGAAACAGAAGGAATGAACAAGTAAAATTCGAGATAAACCCACACTCACATACACAAGTTAAATTCAGATAAATCTGAAGAGTGTGTTATTGTAGCTGAGCATAAATAGGTCCAAATTGAGGAGGAGGCAGGCGTGGAAGATTTAGGCAAAGACCATTTTTTCCTGAAACCCTAATTCCAAGCAAAGATAAATGCAGCCTTCGCATTTGCTACCCTCACTACTCAGTTTCCATCTTTGGTGGTTTGGAGTCAAAATGAGCATGTGATATTATGATGATATTTTTACCACCATGTTTTCTTTTCCAATTCAACACCAATGAAAAGAATTCTGATTTGGTGGGAAATTAAATTGATAAAGAATTTTTTGAGGATATAAAATAGTAGTTGATGAGTTGATCCAAATTTCCAAAATTTAATTTTAATATTGAGATTGTACTCGTAAATTATCCATATTTCATTTTTTATGTGTCCCACAATATTAGTCTATTGTTCTAAAATAACAAAATTTTCACACTCATCAATAAAATATTCATCTCACTACTACTCATATACATTGGTTATCGTATCCGATCAAATGTGAACAATTTGATCGGGATGGAGAGAATATATTTTAGGTTATATGATTGTATTTAGTGAAAATTGCTTTTAATATATATATAATGAAGTTAAAAATATTAGCTAAAATATGTTCAAATATTGATGAATCAAAAAATAATACATTTTCTTTATTTAAATAGATGAATACATATAGATTGTGTTATGAATATTGTTTAGTTTCTATAAGTTGTAATATCTTAAGTCTGCGCAATCGACAATTGAAGATTTAAAGATCCATCTAAAGAAGATCAAGTAAATGCATAATTGATGGTCCAGTTGATAGTTATGAGGAAAGAGCCACAACTAACGGTCAAAATAAAAGAAGCGGACCAGCAAACACCAGCTAACAGTTCAGGAGGGCCTGATAGCTAAGAAAAGAATGGACAAACAATGATAAGCTCTGCTAACCTATCGTCAACTAATGCATACATCATTCAAGACATCCCATCAAAAGATAAAATTGTAGAATTGTACATCTTCTTATCAACATTCGCCTCCAAAAGGAGAAGTCTTCTCAAGCCTTTCTTAATGGCTACTAATTTAAATTAAAACTAAATATACTTCATACAAAAAGAAGAAAAAAGAGTGACTAATCTTAATAGAAAAATCATCTCTCTCTCTCTCTCTCTCTACCTCTGCTTTCTTAAGCTTCCATGCTCTCTTAGTACGAGATTTTCGTGTCTTCTAGACATGACACCACCAGAGTTGTCGAGCTAAACTTCATGATGGGCTTCGAGGCATCCCAAATTCGTAGGATCAACCTCAAGTTTAAAATTCCTTGAAAAGAACTACCCTATGACAGAGAGTTGTGAAAGTCAACGTTAGTAGAAAATCCGACGCTACAATCTGTATTGAAGTATCATGGGTAGGTAAAGATACCAAAAGAAAGAGCCTAACATGTGGAGTGTGGTAAAACTCAAGTGACTAGAGTACCCTGCAACTAAAGATATGAGAGATCTCTCATGAAATTGTATACATAAAAGCATTATGTTTGGTATATTAGGAAACGTTATGTTTGATATACTGGTAATCATTAATGGCTTGCAATAAACAATTCATGTCTGAATTAACAATCATACGGCGCAAACAAATACATCCAGTAATCTCATTGATAGGGAGATCATACATTGTATAAGAGATTACAGAAGATTGTATAGATAGTTCGACCTAGAGATATATAAACATTTACCACAGCTGAGACAGTTTCTAGTATGGTTGTCGGTTTGGGCTACGACAGACAAGTCCTATAAGTGGTTTATCTTGGCTGCTTTGTGTGACCGGTACATCTCAATGTTTTGATAGGATGAACAGTGAGATGAACCATTCTACTTGACATATGAATGAGTAAAGATCTTGGTAACTTGGTTGGATCTAAAGTCTATTGAAGGTTGAGGGGCACACATGGGTTGACTGTCACTTTGACTTGCTATGGTGGAGACTCTTACATGTACTCGTATATATACATCTTGGGTGATGACAGTTTTTGTGGGGTTTCCTCAGGTTGGATTTAGATAACCATGGTGGCATTCCCTGGAAAGCTCACGAGTTTCGTTATGCTAAGTCCTGCAAGTTGAATCATTGATTCAAGCTTAAGCGATAAGAGTTGAGTGGTATGACTCTGGAATAATAAGATATTAATGAATGTCTAGAACCTTAAATATGGGGACTAACCAGGTCAATGCAACTCATTCCTAATAACGTGGTAATCAAGGGGTAGACCTACATTAATTCCCTGGTTGCATGAATTAATGTTTATTAATTAATTATGTCATGGAATTAATTAATAGGAAACCCACTTTACTATTTGCATTTTATCCCTGGTCTGGCCCAATAAATGCTATGAGCCCATTAGGATTTATTAAACTCTAATAGCCTTTTCTCTGAATCTATAAATAGATCAGTTCTCTCATTTTACATAAGATTACAATTTTCACAAAACTGAAACCCTGAAGAGATTGGAGAAGGCGGCGGCTGCAGTAGGAAGAAAAGGAGAAATCAAGTTCTTCCAGTGCAGTTTCAATCTGGTAGCGTATCCTCACCAAATTTTTGGACGAAGAATGGAACAGATCAGATCTGTAGGAATGATGCAGTATTTTTATCAAGTAAAAATTATCGAACACGAAGACTCAATTCGCCCGTTGTTTAAGTAAAATGAATTGATTTTGGAACTTAATATCTAGACGCGATAAAATGATTTTGAAAGATCAATTTTAAACTACTTAAAATTCTAAAGATTAATATAACAATTAAATAAAATGCCAATCAACTTTCTTGAGATTACCAGAGAGAGAGTAGTTGAGGAACATAGGATGGATTGGGGTAGATTATGAATATGCTTGGATTTGCTAACTTTACGAAACAATTTCAATAAGATGATTTGGGTCAATTCACATAACTCTGGCTATTACCCTTAGTACCGGTGTAACAACCGTAGATTAATCTCAATCTCACCCTAAGTCTAGGTATGTTAATCTCAATTAACTCCCAAAAGCTCAAGAATTTAATAACCTAGATGTCAATTCACCTATCTTCTAAATGAAACAACACCTAATTATTATTGCAATCCCCTCTAATCATCAAACCTATCAAGTTAGTTCATTGAGGCATACTTTCCAACACATGGTGATCAATCATGAAAGGAACACAAATTCAAATCCACAATAATAATCAAACCCTTGAAAATTCAATTACTCAAATCCAAACAATATTCAAATCAATCCCAATCACATCCAAATCCTCAACAATGAGTTTAGCTACTCATGAATACAATGAAAATCGTCAATATCCCAAAGTAAATCATGGAAGAGAAAGGAGAATAAGAAAGCTTAGGATTTTAATGATGAATCTTCAAATCTAGCTTCGAATCCTTCCTTCCACCTTCAATTTCCAGCCTTGAGACGTGAAAATTGCTTCAATCTCGTGCCTTATTCTCTCTAGGGTTTTCAAAAGTCGAACCCTTACTTTGTAACATCCCTTGGCCTTTTATAGTTGAGAAATTCGCAGCTTCAGGCCTTTTGATCCCGAACGGGATCCTCCTTTGCAAAGTTCCATCCCGAGCGGAATGGAACAAAATACTCACCCAAAAATCCCGACAGGTCCCGAACGGGACGAGTGGGTCCCGAGCGGGACAGGCTTCGGCCTTCCCATTTTTCTCCTCCATTCACGCCAGATTTCCAAGTTCCGAAAGCACTGGAGCCTCCCGAGCACGGGTCCCGAGCGGGATCAGCCTGTCCTAAATGGGACGGGCCTCGAATTTCTGCCTTTTTGCCCCTTTTTCAGTCCCGAACGGGATGTGTGTGTCCCGAACGTGATTTACTTCGCCCTTGGCCTCAATTTAGCTCCAAAACTCGAGTTTCTAACACTTTTCGTGGCCTGCACACTCATAACAACTCTAGAACACCAAGTGAAGGAAAATTCATGAAAAGAATAGATATGTGTGTGATTTGTGCACCTAATCCTCATCAAATCATTCAATTAATATTCCAAAAACAGTACAAATTACACGCATATCAAACCCCCCAAACTTAAACCTTTGATTGTCTTCAATCAAAAACAAAAACTAGATTTTCATTCGCTTGGTGCAATACTTCACGGCTCACCACTATCTATCAATGCATATTTCAATCTCACAAAGTTTTCATGATCCACCATGTTTAGATTAATGCAAAGAACTCAACCTTACCGGCATGTGATCATATAAAGTGTAACACTCACACTCAGTTGTATAAGGTAAAATTTTTCTTTCTTTCACTCAAGCACAAGTACACAAGTTTCATTCATATCGTTCATCTCTGCCACATTTGTTCACAATGAAACATCGTTCTAGAATCAAATAGGACTTTTATCGGGTTGTAACGTGGCTTACTAACAGGTAGGGTGTTTTAGGCAAAAGTGACTCATTCATCCCAACCCTTTTCTCAACATTCAACCAATCAACCCTTCAACAAATACGTGCATACTTCTTTTCTACAATCTGATGAGTTCTCACTCTCTCTCTCTCTCTTTTTTTTTTCTGAACATATATTCAACCTTCTTCCAATCATTTTCTTTTCTTTCTTTTTTTTTTCTTTTCACTTTTCCTTTTCTCTTTCCCACACAATATATATATATCTATTTTTTTCTTTTCCTTCTTTTTTTTTCAATCATCATTTCACTCACACCGAGAATTCAATCCAAGCACTCACTTCTTCTCATCTCAACTCATCCCAAACCACAACTTGTTCCTAAACACACATGAAAGAATTCAAGGCTCAAAGTGGCTCCGAAACAATGGTTAGGGCAATTATGTTTCCACCTTATACTCCAATAATATCAAAGGTAGGTACTAAGAAAGAATGGCCTAAGATCATTTTCTAGTTCAATGTAACATGTTAAACTACGTGGCATTGACAGACTCTACTCATTCCGCTTGTGCTCGCCTCTCACAACAAATAAAAAATGAGATAAAATGGACTCATTAGGCTCAAACCTCACAAGTTTAAAGTTGTTGAGTTCTAAGCATTAATTTAACATGACGTCAAATGCCAAATTTGTTCAACCAAAAGCATGCATCAATTTCAAGTTATTCCGCCCTATCATGAGCTCAAACGATTCAAATCATGTTCATGCCTCTTCACGAATTCAATCTCAAGCCTAAGTTATCACAATCAAGCACACCTCACTTGCAAGTACTCAAATTCAGAATAAATCATTCAATTCATGCTAAGTGTGAAAGTTAAATGTAAGAGTGTGTGTACCCCACTTCCGACAGTGTACCAGGTAGAAAACAAAAATTTTCGGCATAGTTCCGCTTGTTAAAGCTCTATCCACCTGTATCATCACCATAGCAAACAACAAATACCAACAATTTCCAAATATCACCAACTTCCATCAGTCAAAGATTAATCATTTTACAACCAAATCGAAATACTTCAAGATAACTACATCAAATGAATCCTAAGTTAACTAACTAAAAACTCAGTACAATAAGAAAGCAAGTAAATCAGTTCCAACATAGCAAGTGAAAAGATAGGGATAAAGGGAGAACCGACTTCCGTCCAACCCCCCCAAACTTAGTCCGAAGACGACTAAGTTTGAAAAGGCGGAAAGACGGTGATCACTGCTGGGTAGAGCCCGGAGCGTCATCATTCCTCCTGCGCCTCCGATAGTAAGCAGGGAACTGAGCAATCAAGTCATTAAGCTCAGTCTCGACGCCGGATAATCTAGTGTTCACTCCATCAAACCTTTGCTCCATCCACGTTCTTTGGGCTCCCATATCAGCTCTCAGTCCTGTCACCTCAGTAGCCAAACTGGCCATCCTCATGTCTAGGCCGGCCATAGAAGAGGACATGCTCTGCATCATCTCCATCATCTCAGTCCGCCAGGGGTGACGGCCTCCAGCTGAAGACGTCCCGGCCCCTTGCTCGCGCTGTGGCTCCTCCTCATCATCGGACTCCTCCTCATTGTCCTCCTGGACCGGGGCAGTGTGCTCATAGAGCCGATAAGATCCATCCCGCCCTTTCCGGAACCATATGGCTTTGTGCTCTGGTGAGTCCAATAACAGATTGGCTTCAGAAGTCGGGGCACTGATGGTGGTAGCAGCGGTATTCAGCAACTTCAACCAGGCATCCCCCACAACCTTATATAGGAAGGCATTCTCCCGGAGAATGGATATGTATTTCGCCAAGGTAAGCACCGGGAGGTCCACCACAGACGGTGACACCTCCGTCCCTCTCCTCGGGATCTGGAAGTGGTCCAAGATGGGAGTGATCAGGCCCCCACAATAGATGTTGGTGCGGGTGGGAGGTCGGCTCCAGTTGTCCATGGCCACAGCAGCCATGGAGAAGGGTGCTCCAGCCAGTAGGAAGTGGAGCAGAAAAAGCTCCGACATGATGACATTGTTGCTCTCATGGCGGCCAGAGACGGAGGTAGCAACGCTCTTGTAGATGTACCGCAGGATCGGGCTCTTAATGAGAGAGCCCTTAACCAGCTTCATCCGTAGAGTGCCCAAAACAGTCTCGCCGGAAATCATTTGCCAGAAATCCTTGGGATCGAAGCCCTCCTCGGGGACATATCTCGTCTCCTCGTCACACCCATAAATAGCATCCAACTCCTTGCGCTCCAAAGTGTAGCTTTTGCCCTCCATTTTGAAAGTGAGGTGGCTCGGCCAGTTACCGGGGCTCTTTCGCACAGACGCAAAAGCCAAAAATTCTCTCGTTTGCTCTTCGAATGCCGGCCACCTTTGGTCGAGCAAAGCGTCCCAACCAATGTTCCTCAACAAGGTCTCAACATCCCCCTGAATTCCCAAGGCGATAAGAGTCATAGGGCAAGGGTATTTAGACCCGTTAACCACACACTTGCTTAAGCCCTTCAGTGTTTTGTACTCATCATCGGTGAAGTTAGAGGGGCGTCTGGGTGCCATGTTCTCTGCAAAGGGTAGACCAAAAATCAATCTCCAACACATTTCATGTATATCCATACTTCAAAGCACCAAAAATCCACCATAAATCACGTTCATGAAGAATCATTATAGCAAAATCAACAACCTATCATTCACATGAGTACATTCCAAGTTTAACAATGTAAATCAAGCCCCCCATAGTGCAAGTAACATCAATAATCCCCAATTTCACAAAAATCACATTTAATCACATTTAAAATCCAGAAATATGCCCAAAAATCGTAGTAAATGTATACTTTAAACATCAAACATGCATTGGGACATTCTATCAAACACCTTACGTGCATAAATCATAAACCCTAGGCTAGAACTCCAAACACCAATAATCCCCCAAATCAACCGTTGAAACTTCAAATAATTGAACAAAACAGGAAATAAACATGAAATAGGGGTAGAAATTACCTTGTTGTCGCCGGAAAATCGAAGGAAAGCAAGGGGAAGAGAAAGGTACCGTTCGGTAAGAGAGAAAAGGGAAAAAAATTCTGATCCCGCGCGGCCCCTTTAAATACAATCGCGACCCGTCCCGAGCGGAACATACCTATCCTGTTCGGGATGGTCTGAACCGGCCCGGTCCGCAGCGTCAACTTACCCGGTCTAGAACGGAACGGAAGGATCCCGTTCAGGATGGACCACGGCTTTTCCTACATTTCTCGAAGAATTTCATCCCGAGCGGGATGAGAAGCTCCCGCTCGGGATACATCAAAAGTTACGCGTCCCGAGCGGGACAGAAGGATTCCGCTCGGGATTGGTCTCGGCTGGGTAGCGTCTTTTGCATTTCTTGCATCCCGAACAGGACAAAGAGGTCCCGCTCGGGATTTGTCACGGCCCTACGCATAATTTTTCCCCTATACTCAAGTATTTCCATCCCTGCATCATTCCAATCAACTTCCAACAACATTAGCAACACAGAGTTCTCCTCAAACTTAATACAATGCGAAATAATGTCAAAAACACATGCAATTCTATTCTATAATTGAAACAAGATAAGTAAATAGAGCTTGGGTTGCCTCCCAAGAAGCGCTGCGTTTAACGTCGGGAGCTCGACGAACTTACCTACTTACCTTTATGCAAGGGAGATTTCATTCACAGCCCGAGGTTGCTCGGAAGTGTGAAATCGCTTAACCTGGTGCCCATTCACCTTGAAGTAGTGGCCATCTTCAGTCTCCAATTCCAAAGTCCTATTCTCGAACACTTCTCGCACCTTGTATGGCCCTGTCCAACGAGAACGGAATTTACCCGGAAACAATTTCAAACGAGAATTAAAAAGAAGAACCATATCACCTTTGTAGAACTTCTTCACTCGAATCTGTCGGTCGTGAAATCGTTTGGCTCTCTCCTTGCACAACTTGGTGCTCTCATATGCCTCGTGTCTCCACTCATCGAGCTCATTCAACTTCTGCACCCGGTCCCCTTGAGCTTTCAGAAGATCCAAGTTCAATGTTTTGATGGCCAAAATGCCTTATGCTCAACTTCAACCGGAAGATGGCAGGACTTGCCATAAACCAATAGGTATGGGGATATGCCGATGGGTGTCTTAAAAGCTGTCCGGTAGGCCCACAAAGCCTCATCGAGTCGCTTACTCCAGTCCTTCCGACTCAATACCGTCTTCTCCAGCACCTGCTTGATCTCTCGATTGGCCAGCTCAGCCTGCCCATTGGCTTGTGGATGATAGGCTGTTGTCACTCTTTGTCGCACCCCATATCTTGCCAGCAGTTTATCCATGAGTTTGTTGCAGAAGTGACTGCCCCCATCACTCACCAAGGCTCTGGGAATACCAAATCGAGCAACTAAAGCCTGCAAAAACTTAAGCACCACTTGAGAGTCATTAGCAACAGTGGGTATGGCCTCAACCCATCGAGACACATAGTCCACAGCAAGGAGAATATATTTAAACCCAAACGAGGATGGAAAGGGACCCATAAAGTCGATGCCCCACACATCAAATATATCCACTTCGATAAAAATCTTTTGAGGCATCTCATCCCTTCGGGTAATATTCCCCATTTTCTGGCATCTATCACAGGCTCGAACCATAGCAATACAATCTTTAAAAATAGAAGGCCAATAGAAACCGCATGATAATACCTTCCTAGCAGTTCGGTTTGCACCAAAATGACCCCCACTTACCGAATGGTGGCATTCTTCTATGATCTTCCCCCATTCGCTCTGATGAACACACCTACGGATGATACCGTCAGTACACCTGTGGAACAGGTACGGTTCTTCCCAGTAGTAGTACTTGGCCTCCTTCAGAAATTTCTTCCGCTGATAGGGCTCCAAATCAGGAGGTAATACACCTGCAACCAAAAAATTACAGAAATCTGCATACCATGGAACACTAGCAACAGCTACAGTCATAATCCTCTCATCAGGAAAATCTTCCTTAATCAACCTATCCTGATTATCACCCTCAACTGGATTCTCTAACCTAGAAAGATGATCTGCAATTACATTCTCACAACCTTTCTTATCCCTAATTTCCATGTCAAATTCTTGTAAAAGCAAAATCCATCTAAGCAACCTAGGTTTCGAATCAGTTTCAGCAAACAAGTATCTAATTGCTGCATGATCAGTGTAAACTACAGACTTAGCTCCTATTAAATAAGCACGAAACTTATCATAAGCAAAAACAACAACAAGTAACTCTTTCTCAGTCACAGTGTAATTCAATTGAGTAGGATTTAGTGTTTTGCTAGCATAGGCAATAACTCTAAAAATTTTATCCCTATTCTGTCCCAGAGCTACCCCCACAGCAGAATCACTAGCATCACACATTAAAATAAAATCCTCCTCCCATTCTGGAGTCACTAACATAGGAGCTGTTACTAATGCGTTTTTCAACCTTTCAAAAGCATTCACACAGTCTTCACTAAATGCAAAGGGGACATCTTTCTCTAGCAGACTACACAAGGGTTTAGTTATCTTGGAAAAATCTTGGATAAATCTCCTATAGAACCCAGCATGTCCCAAGAAACTCCTAACCCCTTTAATTGTCTTAGGCAAGGGGAGTTGTTCAATTGCTACTACTTTAGCCTTATCAACCTCTATCCCCCTACTAGATACCTTATGTCCTATTACGATTCCCTCTCTAACCATGAAATGACATTTCTCCCAATATAATACAAGGTTAGTTTCCTCACATCTCTGCAACACAGTTTTTAAATTCTCTAAGCAATCATCAAACGACAAACCGAACACAGAAAAATCGTCCATAAAGACTTCCATAATATTTTCAATAAGACCATGAAAGATGGACATCATACACCTTTGAAAAGTCGCCGGTGCATTGCACAGCCCAAAGGGCATCCTCCGATAGGCGAAAATCCCGTAGGGACAAGTGAAGGTTGTCTTGTGCTGGTCTTCAGGTGCCACCACAATATGATTGTATCCAGTGTATCCGTCCAAGAAGCAATAATGGGACTTTCCTGCAAGACGGTCAAGCATTTGATCAATAAAGGGTAACGGAAAATGATCTTTAAGAGTAGCATTATTTAAAGCCCTGTAATCAATGCAGAAACGCCATCCGGTAGTTGGTCTCTCAATCACTTCTTCTCCTCCAGGCTTGATAACCTTCTCGAATCCCCCTTTCTTCGGAACCATGTGAGTTGGGCTGACCCACTCACTATCACTCGGAGCATAGATGATATTATTGTCCAGCAGCTTCATCACCTCCTTTTTCACTACCTCTTGCATCTTCGGATTCAGTCTCCTTTGAGGTTGTCTTCTTGGCTTGCTCCCTTCTTCCAGAATAATTTTATGCATCACAATAGACGGGCTGATCCCCCTTATGTCGGAAATCTGCCACCCTATAGCTGATCTGTGCATCCTCAGGACCCTCTTCAGTTTTTCAATCTCCAAGTCAGACAATGCAGAGTTGATGATGACTGGATACGTGTCCTTCTCCCCAAGAAAAATGTATCGGAGGCTATCTGGCAATTCCTTCAACTCCACCACTGGGGCTTCGTTCTTGCTCCGTTCCTTCTTCAATCTCGCCTCTAGCTCCTCCTCCTGAGTCCTCAATTCCAGAAACTTCACATCCTGCTTTGGTTTGACCTCTGGTGCATCTTCCAACGCTTTCACCATCTCTAGCAACTCATCACAAATCTCATAAAGCTCATCAAAATCAAGGTTAGAGTGCAGAGAATCATGAATAACCTCCTCCAGAGCATCTTTCTTCTCATGATCAAAAGACAAAGGGAAAGATAATACCTCAATGTTGTTGCACTCATCATACCTGTCCTCGTGTTTTTTCATTGCATCTGAGATGGAGAATGTAATCTTCTGGTCGTTGAAACGGAGAGTCAGCTCTCCTTCCCTCACATCAATCAAAGCTCCTCCAGTGTGCAGGAATGGTCTTCCTAGAATTAACGGCACATTCTTGTCTTCCTCCATATCCAGAACTACAAAGTCCGCTGGGAATATAAAGTCCTTGACTCTGACCAGAACATCTTCTACAATTCCCTTCGGCTGTGATAGAGAGCGATCTGCCATTTGGAGAGTAATGGTAGTAGGTTTGATCTCCCCAATTTGCAGTCTATTGAAGATAAACAGCGGCATCAGATTAATGCTCGCACCTGAATCACACAGTGCATGGCCAAACTCCAACCCTCCAATGACACAGGAGATGGTGAAACTCCCCGGATCTTGCCTCTTGATAGGCATCTTTTTCTGGATCACTGCACTGCACTCTTCAAACAAGTTCACTGTCTCGAACTCTCCAAATCTCCTTCTTTGTGTCACTGATTCCTTCAGAAACTTAGCATAACCAGGAATATCTTGCAAAACCTCCACCAGTGGCAAGTTAATCTGCACCTTTCTCAAATGGTCTAGAAACCTTGCAAATTGCTTGCTCAACTTATTCTTCGCAAGTCTTTGAGGAAAGGGTATGTTGCTTCCCTTAGAAATTTCCTCAGATGTGCTCCCCTTTTGTGTTTTGATTAGCTGGGGAGTTACTTCCGTTTCAATCTCCTCCTCTTCTGAAATTTTATCCTGGTTCCCTTGTTTGTCTTTACCCGCTGTGGGGTTACTGGGCTCATCATATGATCTACCACTTCTTGTGGTTATAGCACTGCAATTCTTCTTCGGGTTGGCTTCGGTATCACTGGGAAACTGTCCCTGCTTATGACTCCCGCTCACATGCTTAGCAATCGTAGAGATCTGATTCTGCATTTCTGTCATCATACTGTCATATTTATCAAATCTCTTCTCAAGTTCCTCTTCTCTAGAACTTTGTCCTCTTCTGTCCTGCTGCCCATACTGCCTCCTCAGATTATCACCCCCATTCCCTTGATTCGATCCTTCTCCTCGCTGCTCAAATCCAGGAGGTGGATTCATAGCATTATTCGGATTCCCATAAGATAGACTCGGGTGCAATCAGTTATTGGGATGATATGGAGGGTTATCATTCTGATAGTATGGCCTTCGGTAGTTCCCATAATTTCCTCTGCCAATGTAGTTCACATCATCAACTGACTGGGCTTCCAATTGTCCCATCTCACTGTATTGATTCGGGATCTGAGTTCCTCCCCTTGAGGAACTCCCCATGTGCTGCTGTTGCTGTTGGGTTTTGTCCAGAAGAAGAAGATCCGTCTTTGTTTCCAAAGAACCCATCTCGCTGCACTGATTTGGAATCTGAGTTCCTCCCTTTGAGGAACTCCCCATCTGCTGCTGTTGTTGTTGAGTTCTATCCAGTAGAAGAAGATCAATCTTTGTTTCCAAAGAAGCCATTTTCCCTTCATCTCTTCCTGATCTCTTGTAGCAGCGACACTCTTCACAACTCTATAATCCCTTCTTTCTTTTGGCCACTTGTAACTGTTTTCGGTCAGCTTTTCAATCGCCCTCATGGCCTCATCTTCCTCTAGATCAAGGAAGTCTCCTCCACCAATATTATCCAGTCGGAGTTGTGTGTCATTATCTACTCCAGCATAAAAGAGGCAAATGATCTCTGCATCAGACATCCCATGTTTTGGACATTTCCTCAGCATCTCTCGAAACGTGTCCCATGCCTCATACAACGGCTCATCATATTGCTGGCTGAATGCCTGAATTTCTGCCTTCCTTTTCAGTGTTAGCCCCGGTGGGAAATACTTCAGCAAAAACTTCTCCTTCAGATCTGCCCATGTTCTTATCTCATTCTTTTCAATCCAATCAACCACGACTTAGCTTCGTCCTTCAAGGAGAAGGAAAATAGGTACATCCTGATTTGCTCCTGGGGGACTTGGTTAATCTTTATCATGTCTGCCACCTCCAAGAACTGCGTGATATGACTGTTCGGATCTTCATTAGGTTTCCCCCCGAATTGATTCTTCTGTACCATCTGAGCAAGCTAGGGTGTGATCTCGAAATGAGTAGCGTTAGTCCGCAAATTGAATCCATCAGTAGATTCTTCCCTCGAAGGTCGGAATAGATTTTGAAGAGGATTTCTCCTTTCTTCTCTACGCTCCCGTTCCCCCGCGTTATTGTTAACTTGGGCTCGGACTTCTTCCAGCTGCCTTTTGCTCTTTTCGATAACTTTGCATTCTTTTCTTTTCAGAGAGCTTATGAGAATTCTAATTATTTCTTTGAGCTTCTTTTTCACACATCTTTTCACCACTAATTTATCATATCTTATCACCAATTCACTAATCAATCCCCATACATACCACAACTCAAGACATGAGTGAGACAATACTTTTCTTAATCTCATAGACAAGGAAAGAAAAACTGTACAGGCTCAAAGTGGCTAACTAGGGAGAATTTTATTGTGAAGGGATAGTGTTTAGGATGTTGGGTTAACAAAGATGGCCTAATATCATTTCCTAAACTTGTGCACACAATGCAGTCTCAACACAGAAAATAGGCAAGTTCTAGAGAAATCAAAACACACATGTGAATCTCACCTCAAACGAAATAAAGGCTCAAATTTCTCACACAAGGATTCAAAAATTTTCTTCCACAGTCAATTTCAAATCAGCTCAATCATCATGCAAGTATAAGTGTCAAATCAGTCTTATCATGCGGTATTCTACATTCATAGGCATCTAACCACAATCTCAATCAATTCAATACTCAACCCTCAATCAATTCTAATCTCACAATCTCGTTCAGGTTATCTCAAAACTCAAAAAATTTTCCCACAAAATAGCATAAAATAGAAAGGTTCGAAAAATTAAAGACAGAAATTAAAGACAGAAAGCAGACAGAAATTAAAGACAGAAAGCAGAATAAATAAAAGATAGGACGTTCCATCTCTTGTCCACATCCCCCCAAACTTATTTCCAACTCGAAGAGTGGAATAAGTTTGAAAATCAGACAAAAGAGGGAACGATACCTGGTAGTTGATCTCAGCCATCAACTTTTTTATCCCCCGGAGTCTTCAATCACCATCAGGGAGGTCGGGTCCAAGTAGGTCCTTTCGCGATCTCCTTTCCATCTTTGTTCTTGATAACTTGCATCCCCCATTTCTTGGTGTGTTCAATGTCCCCCCAATGGCGGACTTGTACTTCCGTAGAACTCGTAGTAATTTTTCCAACTTCCCATACCTAAGGTGTGCCGGAAGCATCTTGAGTTTCAGAACCAGTGGATCAGAGTTAGATTGCAGTTTTCCCCGATTTGCGTCGGTTGACATGGGTGAAACTGCCGCAATCCTTTTTCTACGTTGCGCTGCTTCTGCCGATGAACTCTCCGTGTCTGACTTCCTTCATGCATCGATCGATGTGACTGTAGCGTTGATCGATGTGGCTCTCGATGCTACGTCGATCGACGTGGCCCCTGCATCGATCGATGTGGAGGTATTTCCACGTTTTCTCTTCTTTTTCTGGCTGCGTCGGCTTGATAACTGCTTCCGTTTGTTCTCTTTCTCATGTGTCATTTCCTCAGGTACATCCAGCTCCTTCACCAAATCCATAAGCTCATCGTTCGCCTTATCCAAATCTGAAGACAAACACAAAGAGTGTAGTAAGCAGTTCTCCAGAAAGTCCGGATCAGTTTTAAGAGAAGGAAAGGGAGAGGAAATCACCGGATTTGAACAATTGATCATGTGGCACTCTTCCTGGTAGCTCTCTTCATTACGCTTCTGCACTGCTTTGTAGATGGGGAAGGTGACCGACTCGTCATTAACTCGGAACGTCAGTTTGTCGTCTCGAATGTCAATCAATGCTCCAGCAGTCTTCAAGAAAGATCTCCCCAAGATAAGCGGGATGTTGTGGTCTTCTTCCATGTCAAGTACCACGAAGTCTGCTGGAATGATGAAGTCTTTCACCTTCACAAGTACGTCTTCCACGATGCCTCTTGGGTAGGACACCGATCTATCAGCCATCTGCAATGATATGGTCGTTGGTTTGATGCTCCCGATCTCTAGTCGCTTGAAGATTGACAGCAGCATTAAGTTGATGGATGCACCGGAATCGCAAAGGACCTTCCCGAAGGTTTCTCCTCCAATGATGCATGGGATCGTGAAGGATCCGGGGTCCTCTCTTTTCAGCGGCATCTTCTTCTGAATAATCGCGCTGCATTCCTCGAACAAGTTGACCCTCTCGTGCTCCACGAAGGGTCTTTTCTGTGAGACCATATCCTTCAAAAACTTCAAATACCCCGGTATCTCTCGTAGTGCCTCAATCAGCGGAATGTTGATGTTTACTTTCTTCATGTTCTCAAGAAAGCGTGCATACTTCTCGATCATCTTTGATTTGGCAAACCGCTGCGGATATGGCAAAAGAGGCTTATACATTGGTAGAGCAGGGGCGGTCGTCAATCGACGAGATTTAGCCTCGGTCGACGGATGTTTTGGATCTTCGTCGATCGACGGGGAAGCATCGTCGATCGACAGAGCTTCGCCTGTGACAACTTCTTCTTCTTTCTCGGCTTCTCCTTCCTCTCGAGTGTCTGTCCCGGCTTGCTTGGGCCCTTCATAGGATTTTCCCCCTCTCAGTGTGATGGCATTCACTTGGTTCCTCTGATTCTGGTTCTTGGGGTTCATCTGAGTGTTGCTCGGAAGTTGCCCCGGCTTGTGCTGGGCTCAGAGGGCATCGGCGATCTGGCTGACCTGGGTTTCTATGATTTGTACATGCTTCTGCACCTGGTCCACTTTAGTGTTCACGCCCAAAATTTCCTGCTTCAACTTGGCTACAGTATCAGTGGAGCCTTCCATGAACTTAGCCAAAATCTCCTCGAGATTTGTCTTCTTCTTCTCCACTATTGCTCCTTCTTGGACAACAAACCCAGGTGGTGGTTGCTCCGCGGCTTGGGGTTTCGCGTAGGAAAATCCAGGATGGTTCCTCGCGTGGTTGTAGGTATAGGGCTGGTTATTCTGCTGATTGTGTTGCTGGTATCCTCCTAGGTAGTTGTCTTGATAACTGCCCCTTTGAATGAAATTTACAGCGGCACAATCCCCCTCAGACGGAGCTTGCACTGGCTCTACTGCAGCAACTGTCTTTTCCTGCTTCAGTGCAGCGAAATCTTCCCTTAGCTTTTTCAGCTCGGCTGCCAAATCAGGTTGCTTGGCAACCTTCTCTTTCTCCTTCTCGACCGCCATCACAGGTCGAGTTCGGCTTGAGGACCACCGTTGAGTGTTGTTGGCCATCTTTTGGAAGAATTCCATGGCCTTCTTTCCGCTTTTCGTCATGATGGTGTCTCCCAATGTGGTGTCCACCAACTTGACGGTCTTCTCATTGAGTCCCTCGTAGAATGCTTCTGCTTGTTCTCCTGGCGGAAAGCCATGTCCGGGGCAAGATCTCAGCAGCTCTTTGAATCGATCCCACGTCTCACTGAAGCTTTCATCGGGTCTTTGAGCGAACCTGATGATTTCTTTCCTTCTCTGCCTGATGACATTCGGAGGGAAGAAGTTCTCCAGAAACTCATTCCTCAATTCAGTCCATGTGCTAATGCTCTCCTTGTCCAGTGTAGTGAACCATGATTGTGCCTTATCCCTCAGAGAGAATGCGAACAGACGCATTCGGATGGCACTCTTGCTGACTCCTCCGATCTTGACAGTGTTGCAGAGCATAAGGAACTTATCCAAATGCGCATAGGGGTCCTCAGTAGGTCTTCCTCCGAATTGATTTTGTTGCACCATCTGTACCAATCCGGTCTTCAGATCAAAATTGTTGGCATTGATGCCAATCCTGAAGTCTGTCTCCCTGAACTGAGGTTTATACCGATTTTGCATGGCCTCCTCTTCTTCCTCATCGTCAGACTCCCCTGGCGGGTCCTGGTTGTCATCCTCTCCATTGTCGGGATTGTCATCAAACAGGTTCGTAGGACCCGCGCGACCCTGCGCGCATTTATTGGCGGCGGGCGCGGGTCCTCCTCGGTCGGCATCAGCGCGGGGGCACGGTGGTGCGGCAGTGGCTCGGTCGACGGGACGCAGGCTGGATGGTGACGGGGCTAGATGCGTGGGCCGGACATTCGAAAACCCTAGGTTTTTACGTGGTTCGCGCGAGCTTCCGATTCCAATCTTGCGCGATTTCGGTGAGTCACGGAGGTCGATGAAGGAGAAGAAGAGTGAACGGCGGTTCGGGCGACGGTCGGGGAAAGCTGGGGCGGCGGCATGCGAAACGGGCAACGGCCGGAGGAGGCGGATCGCGGGCTACAACCATGCACGTACGTGCATGGCTGTTGCGCGACTCTGGGAGCCCTCACGGCGGCGGCGAGTCGCCGGCGGCGGTGGTTCGCCGGTGGTGGCTCGTCGGGCTATGTTCTCGTGGGCTATTCGGCTTACAATGTGTGCCTAGGCCTGCGATTTGGTTAACTGGCCCAGTTGTCCGATTTTCCGATAAATCAAATCTTGGAGGCCCATATTCGGAAAATAAATTCAAATCTCAGTCCAAGCAGTGGGAGCCCAGTCGAAGATCTGTATTATTAATTCCAACTTGTAATAGTTAGAATTATTTTATTTTGTATCATGGGGCCACGAGGACAATTTTTATTTGTTTTATTATTTGTCTTCGCATGATATATGTGTTTAAATTAATTGCGCAGCATATAAGCATGTTGTACATAATAGAGAGCACGTTTACTGCTTTTATTTGCAGCTTTAAAGCATGCTATGTGATTTATTTTATGTAATTAATTATAACTATAAATTCGGGGTTCATGCTATGCATGATAGAATTTTAGCAGTGTTATAATTATGGCTACGTAAAATAATCTGTGCAATTGAACCTTATGAACTAAAAATTTCTAAGCTCATATTTTAATAAGACCTCCACAAAGCGATCCTTTATTGGAAGTGGGTAATTTATTGGGTAAACGTCTACATGTGTAGCTTACTTAATTTATTATTCATAAGTTCTAAAAGATAGGATTTCTTAAAACAAACATTTATTTCATGTGAGAAGTGGGAGTTCATGCGTAAACGTCTACATGTATAGCTTGCGTATTGAATTTTCATAAGTTCTCTAGGGATTGAATTAAATGAGACAACCTTATTATATGGATCGGGTGTGTTCTAATAGATCCTTATATGGGAGGGTTGGCTTTGGTGGTAAGCTAGCTTAGATATTGTCCAGAGTATAACTCATATGTGAAGTCCCTGCTCAGTAGGATAATATGGTCTTAAGTTAGTCTCCAATTATTAATTCCATTTGTCTAAGGAACCCGGGCATGGATTGGAATTAAAGGACTGGAATTGAAAGATGCAGTCTGGTTAAGTGTTTTGTTGTAAACGTCCACATGTGTGGCTTGCAATAGTAATACTTAGGCAAATTGGAGGAAACATTAATATTGCTTTATCATAAGGTTTCAATATTTAATTGTTTCAATAGTTTGCGACTATGTTTTAATTTCTGGTTTTAATTTATTGTTTTCAGACATGTCTATTGCTCATGTTGTCAACCTCTTAATAACAAACCCTTTAACTGGTCCGAATTTTCCTGAGTGGAAGTTATGCTTCATGGAAATACTCTGCACTGCAAAACATGCCCATATTCTTTACATGGACCCTCTGACTCCTAAGTATTGGAACTGTACTGGTTATGAGCGAGAATTCTATGACAGATGGGTAGCTTCTGATGGGTTTGCCCGCAAATTCATCATGAAGAGTCTGTCTAGAGAATTAAAGCTCAAGTACAAGAAGTTCGGATCTACTGTTGAGATATGGAGGGACCTTGTGAAGGTTTATGGGAAGGTGAGACGAACTGTTAGTTACAATCTTGTAGAGGACCTGATCTGCAAGAGAATGACTGATGGGAGTTCGTTGCTTCTGCACTTTATCAGTATGATGTGAATTATGAGAAAGTACAGAATGAGAGGTGGACAAGTCAGTAAGCGGGCAGAAATATTGATTGTCCTGCACTCTCTCTCTGATTCTTATGATGATTTCATCAAGTCCCTCGGTACCAGGCGCGAGTTCACTCTTCCTGAGTTACTCTTACTCCTGATGCGAGAGGATTCTAATCTTAGGGCATTAGAATTTGCTCCAACTTTGTCATCTTTTGACAAGTCAGTTGCTGAAGCAAAGGTGTCATCAGGCCATGCAAACGCAAGCGAAGTGAAGTAGATTGTCTAGTGCCTAGCACGGGGAGATAAGGTACGTCATGTACATTTATAACGGAAACATGTTTAGCATCGGTTTCTACCCATTCTTGGGTAGTGGATACTGGAGCTACTGATCATGTTTGTTATACTTTGCAGGGGTTCAGGCCGACAAGGCAGCTGAGGCATGACGAGATTACCATCTCAATGGGCAGCGGAGAGCGAGTCTCAGCAGTAGCCGTTGGAGATTTTACTTTATGCTTTGAAAACAATGTATTGATTTTGAGAGATGTTTTATATGTGCCGGTATTTCGGCGGAACCTAGTATCAGTTTCCAAGTTATTTCAAGATGGATATTCAGTTATTTTTGATAGTGGAGTTTCTATCATTGGTAATAACGGTGTTATCTGTCATGGCAAACTGATTGACTCTCTCTATATCATTGATTGTATGCATAAATCTTCCGTGAATGTTGCAAACTCATCCAATAATAATAATCATTTAAAGAGAAAGTTTTCTTCCGATGAGGATCAAACATATCTCTGGCACTTGAGACTAGGTCACATAGCATGCGATGGGCTCTTGGATTCTTTCCAAGTGGTACCGCATCAAATCTGTGAGTCCTGTATAGAAGGAAAGATGACGACCAGGCCTTTCAAGGCAAGTCAGTCTCGAGCAGAGAATGTGTTGGAATTGATCCAAAGCAAGGCTGGTGGCGAAAGGTTATAGTCAGAAAGAGGGTGTAGACTATGACGAGACTTTCTCACCGGTAGCCATGCTTAAGTCCATTCGAATACTCCTGGCCATAGCAGCACATAAGAACCTAGAAATCTGGCAGATGGATGTCAAAACCGCGTTTCTAAATGGGTACCTTGAAGAAGGTAGGGACATCTATATGCAACAGCCAAAAGGTTATGTGCAGAAGGGCGAAGAACATTTGGTCTGGAAGCTAAGGAAGTCGCTGTATGGACTTAAACAAGCTTCACGGTCATGGAATCTCCATTTTGATGAGGGGATTAAATCTTATGGATTTTCACAATGTTCAAACGAGAGTTGCGTGTACCGTCTGTGTGTCAGCGGAAGCGTGGTATTCCTTGCACTTTATGTAGATGATATTCTCCTATTTGGCGATAATGTGGAAGTATTGTCGGGCATAAAGGGGTGGTTATCCGAGCAGTTTCATATGAAGGACCTTGGGGAGGCAGGATACATCCTAGGGGTAAAAGTATTGCGGGAGCGCAATAAGAGGATGCTGACCTTGTCTCAAGGGTCATATGTGGATACTGTGATTGCCCGTTTCAACATGCATAATGCCAAGAAAGGTCTGTTACCCATCAGACATGGCATACATCTTTCCAAGGATCAGTGTTCGGTGACACAAAAGGAGAAAGATGAGATGAGCAACGTGCCGTATGCATCGGCCGTGGGTAGCCTCATGTATGCAATGTTTTGTACGAGGCCAGATATCTGCTTTGTTGTAGGCATGGTAGCGAGATACCAGTCTAACCCTGGACAGGCGCATTGGGCCGCGGTAAAGCATATACTCAAATACTTGAAAAGGACAAGGGACTATTGTCTTGTTTATCAGTGTGATGAGTTGTGCCCTGTGGGTAATACTGATTCAGATTTCCAGGCAGACCGAGACGAAAAGAAGTCCACCTCTGGCTATGTGTTTACATTGGGAGGTGGGGCCATATCATGGAGGAGTGCAAAGCAGAAGTGCATTGCGGACTCCACCATGGAAGCCGAATATGTGGCAGCTTCTGAAGCTTCGAAAGAAGCGGTGTGGTTTTGAAACTTCCTTTTGGAGTTGGACGTGATTCCTAAGCTACCCAGAACCATCACGGTGTATTGTGATAACTCTGGAGCTGTGGCTAATTCTAAGGAACCACGAACTCACAGAGCAACAGAACACATTGAACGGAAGTACCATATTATACGAGAAATCGTAGCAAGGGGTGATGTGCTAACAGAGAAAATTGATACAAAAGATAATCTAGCGGATCCATTCACAAAAGCTCTGCCTCAGAAGGTTTACGAGATGCATGTACGTAGCCTTGGGCTGAGGGCAAAGCCAGCCACGTAGAATGCTTGATGTAATAGCTAGATTTGTTTAGACGCGTTATACTCTGGAAAGCAAATGTATAATGCTTTGAGTATAAGTGGGAGATTGATGGATTTATATACTGAAAGCATTATGATTGGTATATTATGTCCAAGGTTTATTGGTTAATATACTGGTAATCATAATTGTTGTATGTTCATCTCCTGTCTGAATTAACAAACATGTGTCGCAAACACAATTATCCTCTTATCTCGTCGATAGGGAGATCATACGATGTGTAGAAGATCACGGAAGATCGTATGGATCGTTTGACCTAGCGAGATATAAATAGTCATCACAGCTGAGACAGTTCCAAGATAAACTGTCGGTGTAGGCTGCAGCATATGCGGATAAGCATCTTATCTTGGATGTCTTGGTATGCTGGTGTGGGGCACACATTGATGAGGACCTAAGTCGAGATCGATTCTTTTATCTTACATTAAAAGAATCTAGATCTCTATGACTTGATGGAATCTTAAGCCTATATGAGGATACAAAAGTGTACATATATTGTATATCACTTTGAGTTGTAGAGAAGGTTCTAGTTGAACCTGTACATCTGCAGTCTTGGGTGATATCAATTTGTGTATGACTGTCTGGTATCTGAACTAGGTAACCACATCCAGTATAGGATGGTGACATTCCCTGAACAGCTCAAAAGGTTCGTTATGCTAAAGTCCTGCAGGCTGATTAAGTTCAAGCATAAGTGAAAAGGTTTGAGTGGATTGATTCAGGAATTAAAGATGTTAATTAATTAAATAGCTTGTCAGAGCTTAAATTAATTAACGAATGTCTGTAACCTTAAATGTGGGGATAAACCGAGTCCAATGCAACCCGTTCCTCAAAACGTGGTAGCAAATAGGTAGGACAGTATTGATTCTCTGGTGGCATGAATCAATATTAATTAATTAATTATATTCTGGGTTGAATATGGGAATTAATTAATTGATAGGCCTTATTTGCTATTTGCATTCTGGTCCCTGGTCTGGCCCATGATAACTCAAGCCCAATAGGAGCCTAGAATTTCCTATAAATAGGCCTCAGTTCCTCAGATCTCAACACACCTACACCACACAAGATCATAAGTTGCACACAGCAAACTAGTATTTGGGAGCTGTAAGTGATCGACTAAGATCTGAGAACGAGGAGGAAATTATGCTTCTCAACCGGGCAAGGGATCTGATAGACAATCTTCACCAGATTTTCAGATCGAGTTGGGTTACAGATCAGAAGATCAGATCAGGAGGATTTTTCTTCTTCTCTCTCCTCTTATTTTCGAAAATATTTACTTATTTTCTATAGATTAATTTCCTCAATCTGTTAGGAAATTAAATCTTGGTGCGTGGGAAAGATCAAAGGGCATCTCCGTGCACGCGTTCTTCAGAGTTCATCGATCCAGGTATTCCGCATAACCTTCTTATGCATAATAATATAGGAGCATGCTAGGATTTTTCATATGCATAGCAATTTATTTTTGATATTCCAATTAACGATCCTTGGCAAACGGACTTCGTGATTCAGTTCACGAATCCCTTCACTATGGCATGCTTGCCACCAGCCACAACACCAGCGCCACGCTTCTTGATACCGGCAACTTGATTCTTCGACAGGGAGGTGAGATCATCTGGCAGAGTTTTGATTTCCCAACTAACACCTTTCTTCCAGGGATGAGGCTTGGCTGGTTCGGGTTGCAGATGGCTCAGCCGCGTAGGCCGGTTCTGTTGTCATGGCTGAGCCCTCAAGATCCATCAAGGGGTGCCTTCACAGTGGGGACAGGGTACAAGGATGCAAGAACAGTTTCTGTGTGGAGGGGGGACATGAATCACATGGATATTGGCTCTCTTGAGGAGAATGGATTCAGGTTCATTTTCAGGAACTCATTTGACAGCTTCAACCTCAGCTACACTTCCACTGTCATTGAAACTTACCTCACCTTGAACACTATTGGAGAATATGAAATGTCATGGTTGGTCATAGCCTCAACAGGACAGCTTGATGAGTATTCACTCTACAGAGGAAGGGTCTCGGTTGTGCGCCATGATCTGTGCGACGAGGATGTTGCAGTCAATGCGAGTGTATGCCTGAGAGACGCATTGCAGAGCTGCAGAGATGGGGATGAGTTTGTGGCAGTCAATGGATCAATGCTATCTTCAATATCTTTGAACATTTCCATCATTGATGATTTTGATGACTGTAAACTGACTAGCCAAACCAACTGTTCTTGCATGGCTTTTACCTTCGGGGAGGAGTCCGGCTGCTAGCTTTACTATGGACCCAAGAAAAGCCTTGAAAACCTCGGTTTATGCGACGTCTTTCATGTTCGGAGCAATGCAGCAAGCCGGAAGCAGGGTGAGCTTCAGACCTAATGAAGCATGGATTAAATTGCTATGATCTCTTACAGTGAGTAGTGAGCTTCGTTTTTTCGTAGGTGGGAAGAAGTGGAAGCTGGCAATAATCATCCTTGCAAGCTCAATGCTTCCAATAATATTAGTAGTTGCAGTCTTGTGGTATCTCAATGGACGCAGGAAATCTGTCTTTGCAGGTTTTCTCCATCTCACTCTCTCTTTTTACTGATTTTTCGAGTTTTTCTTTAGTGGAAATTGCGATCAGTGAGCCTAGGCGGCAATGGAGAAGTGAAGCTAATTGCAAATACTGCTGATGTGGAGTTCATTGGAGAAGATGAGAAGTTGACATGGTTTAGCATCACCACCCTAGAAAATGCTACAGGCAATTTTGATGAAGAGAACAAGCTTGGTGAAGGCGGTTTTGGACCAGTTTACAAGGTGTTAAAAACTTAAACATCTCTCATCATGTGAGTTATATTCAGACACCAACTAAATTGATCTTGTCTAGCTGAGCAGGGGAAGCTGCAGAGTGGCCAAGAAATCGCAGTGAAACGTCTTTCAACGCGATCAGCACAGGGAGTGAAGGAGTTCAGAAACGAAGCAGCACTCATCTCCAGGCTGTAGCACAGAAATCTTGTCAAACTCTTAGGCTGCAGCATCCATGGGGAGCAAGAATACATTCTGGTTTATGAATACTTGATGAATAAAAGTCTGGATTCATTCATCTTTGGTATGCATTTGCTGAAGCTCCTCCTTTTCCCCCACACCATCTTCTTGCTTGTGAGTGACTGCTCAAATTAACAGATTTGCTGCTGCAGATGAGTCTAAGCAGATGCTCCTGGATTGGAAGACGCGGGTCCGAATCATCGATGGAATCGGTCAGGGCATTCTGTACCTGCACAAGTACTCGAGGCTGAGGATCATACACCGTGATCTCAAGGCCAGCAACATCCTTCTAGATGGAAACATGAACCCCAAGATTTCTGATTTTGGGATGGCTAGAATCTATGGGGAGAATGAAGCTCGTGCAAATACAACTAAAATTGCTGGAACCTAGTAAGAACAGCTTTCATTTCTCTCCATTGCTCCAATCCATAAACCTTAACCCTTTTTTGCTGCCTTTGTCTGTGCCAGTGGCTACATGTCTCCTGAATACGCCATGGACTGCCATTTTTCGGAGAAATCGGATGTGTTCAGCTTCGGGATCATTGTGCTAGAGATCGTCAGTGGCAAGAGGAACATTGCTTTCTTTGAAGCTGCTCACTCACTGAATCTGCTCGGTTATGTAAGCTTTTCAATGCATTTTTAACTCATGGAAACGACAGTCTAACTGAAGCAGAAATGGAAATTAAACATCAATCTCAGGCATGGAAGCTGTGGAAAGAAGGAAGGAGCATCGAGTTCTTGGAGGCCACTGTGGCTAGCTCATGCACGGCTGGTGAAGCTGCATATTATGTGCAGTTAGGGCTCCTGTGCGTGCAGCAACGGGCGGCCGACTGCCCCGCCATGCCGGATTTTGTAGCCATGATGTCCGGCCATGTGGAGTCTCTTCCTCTGCACTGCATTTTTGAGCTAATTAATTACTAGTACTTCTTTAGTTTTTTCTACAGAGTTTGTAATAGTATTTGACAATTGATTTGCAGAATGTAGATGTAGTCTAACTTGTACAACTTGGTTTGATTAATTTGTAAATAGCTTTAGTGAGTTTGATGAATTAAAGGTTGAATTCAAAGTGGAAAATGACAGTTTGCTTAGGTTTTAGACATTCAAAACCTGCTCCCTGCAATATATGTATGTTGACATTTGAAGGGATCTTGGGAGAAATTTTTCGGGCAATTAATTAATTAATTAAATTACATATTTGTTGAGATTCATACAAAATTACAAAGAAGGTTTGGATGTCAAATGGTCCTGCGTTCATTCTTCGATTGTCAGATGGATCGGAATACATTAGAACAAAGCTACAAGTGATGTCCTTGATCTATTATAGTTGTGGGAAACTCCTACGTCCTCACTACTCTATGCGCACTCAGCAAGTCCACTTGATTGATGTGTGTGTTTGTGCCTAA
This sequence comes from Plectranthus barbatus, assembly GCA_026898455.1. Taxonomy (NCBI): domain Eukaryota; kingdom Viridiplantae; phylum Streptophyta; class Magnoliopsida; order Lamiales; family Lamiaceae; genus Plectranthus; species Plectranthus barbatus. The sequence goes on from JAPKLW010000045.1 coordinate 635,693, forward strand.
AAAGAGTTTAGAAAATCAGTCTCGGATTCACCTAAAAAAGAGTGAACTATGGAAGGTAACTCTAGCAAAGAGTGCTAAGACTTTCGTGTTCTGCAATACGGAAAACTGACTGAAGACTATAAGCTCTTAATCACAATAAGCAGCAAACTCCATAGAAATCGGTAGCTTCAACAGCCTATCAGCGACCATCTAAGTTGAAAGCATCGGCCTTTTTTATTCGATACATGTCCTGAGTATTTATTGGCTTACAACTATGTTGAGTTTGTCATGTCATCTAGTCGTTGTACACGCTTTCCAATGTATGCAGTTGTTCAGGCTTTTTTCAGCAATGTGTACATCTTGTAAGAACGGCTCTTTCGTCCCTTGGCTTTACTACCAGTTCATAGAGTAGTTCTTCTCTAATCAGTTTTGAAGTTTATTCTTTTTTAAAGCTTCACAACTGACTTTTTGTAAGCTCTGTTACGACGTGTCCGCTTCTCTAGTGAACTAGTCAAATCATTCTTCGAGAGATGTTTTTTAGACGGAGTAATTGATAATCTATTATAACTCAATTAACATATGCAAGGTTACGAATGTGAAATCACTCTATCCAGGTCAATTAGAATTGACTGATTCTAGTTAGACACACCAAAACTAATAGATAAAAAACTAACATTAATTTCTAACATGTACTACTAGACTCCTTTATTTGGCTTTTTAAGGAGATTCTTGTACATCTTTGTTGTGGTTTGTTTATACACTAGTAACAAAGTAAATGATTTAAGTTACGAAAAACTGGTTATTCTATCACAAACTTTTCACTTTCTCGGAATTCTATCCCAAGAAATTTCCATCAAGTAATTTCCATCAGGTGAGAATGGACATTACTATGAGAAATGAGAATAAATCTCGATCGTTCATATCTTCACATCAACGAATCAAATTAAATCAGAGAGGACTAAAAAAAGATGATATTTTATCTGGAATATCATGCATTAGAGGATAAAAGAGTAAAAATACAATATTAACAATGTACAGTAACATGCATTTTAAACCCGATTTACTTCATTTTTTCATAAATACGTATTAAAATAATAAAATGACATCGCAATAATTGTTGTAATTAAAACTTCAATTTACACGCAACCACCGTAGGCATGCTTTCATCATTTCGAAGAGTCTCTCAAACTTCTCATTCATTTCAAAAAACTTCTGCAATTTCTCTCTCAAGTTTTCGTCTCTCTCGCTGAAGATTTGAGTCTTTTTGTAGAAATACCGTAATAAATATCTGTGAAAAGAAATTCCAACATTGTTCTTCCGATCGCCGGTAAGTTTTTCAATTTTATTCTCATTTTAATAAGTTTACACGTACAATATTCTATTTCTATAGATTTTTACGCAATAAACTTTAGAATAATAAGAATACTTGAATATTTAGTTGATAGATTAAACGTATAACTTCATTATGAAAATATTGTGATATATCGACGTTTGGGTAGATGTTATGCATGTATTATTGGCTATGTAAAGAGTGACAAACCCTATATATCGTTGAAATAACTATAAATCTATGTTTTGCATCCGGAAATCTCGTCTAGTCCAAAATATAGAAAAGTAAAAGTGTTTTACTACATATATTACTGCTTAAAATGAATATTTTTCATGCCTAAAAGCCTAGAGAAATGTTCATATAATTTTGCCTCCAAAAATCACCAAAATTCGTAAATAAACAAACGTTGATGAGTTTAATGCATATATTACACCATAAAATAAAGTAAAACGTAACAAAATGATAATGTATCAATCCTTCTTAGTAATACATAAATAGCGTCTAGTATAATAATGAACATGTTTATATGCAAAAATACAAATAAATCTAAAAAATGTATGATATAGATCAATTCTTGCTCTGATTATGTATAAATTCTTCTTACAGATGCCAAAAAAAAAGTAAAAAGGAATCAACATCTCAGAAGATTCCTGAATCAAAGCAACAACCAGAAGATGAACCAACATCCGACAATGAGGACCCAGAATCAAAATACAAGAACTTAGTCTGCAGAAGTAGTCTAAACATTTTGATAAAAAGCACTTATGGATTTAAATGATTTACAAAAGAAGGCCAAGATATGGGTTTCGTGTACATATTATGCATTCACATAAACAAAATCCCAGTAAAAATAGCTTACTAGTGCATATCAAACTTTGATGCAAGAAGATGTATCTTAATACTCCCAGAAAACAACAAGCTACAAGAAGATGTATAGGTTATCTTTGGAATACCAAAAGGGCCAAAACATGTTCATAGAAAACGGAAATCAGATGAATCCCTGAAAGAATGGGCTTCAAGTTTTAATCGTCCAAAATGATGCATCCATCCAGTTGATGTGGCTAATGCAATGAAATCTGAAATTGATGGTGGAGATTGGTTTAAGAGACAGTTCTTCGTTCTTGTTGAACATAGTCTGTTTGAGAATGCAGCAGATGGCTACAATAAGCCAAAAATCTTGGAAAAGTTTCGGTCCACATCTGAGATCATTAATCTAAACTGGTGCAAGTACATGCTGACTTCACTCAATCAACACAAGGACAACTGGGAAAAGAAAGAAAATGTTTGCTTCATTGGATTGACACTAAAACCAATTGTAAGTATATGTTTCTTTTTTATATATAGTATTATGCATTATATTCTAATAGTTTTTCTATGTTGATGATTTATTGATATATTGTTTTTCAAAATTTTGTTGTTTTCATGTATCATTGTATTTAATATACTAATAATAAATTATTCTTCCATGACACTTTTTCTATGCTGGTAGAGTGGAGCTGTACATATGTCTTATTGAAAGGATGCACCTTATTGTGAGATCATGGACAACTTCACTATTGAGAGCTAGACAAAAGGATGATATAAGAAGTGGAAGTTTTGGTAATGGGTATACTACTGAATGATTTGATCCTGGACAACTAAGTCTGAAGTAGGATGAGAAAGAGATAAAAAAAAATTTCATGAATAATGAAGAACAGACGGGAATGTCTGAGGCTGATCTGTACACTGACAAAATAATCCAAACAACAAAAATGATGAATGAATCAATGTCAAAATTGATTACTATGATTAAAGATTCACCTGCACAGATTCATGAAAACATAAGCTTCAAAGTTGTTGTGGAGTTATCCAGGAATCTCTTAGGTGTTCAATCTCCAATTGTCCCTACAGAATCAACAGCAGAGAATGCACCTTCAAGCAAGAATCCTCCCTTGATAGATGAATGGAGTAATTGTTAGGAAATTTGTTAGACGTTTTCTTATTTGTTATTATGTTTTGGTGGGTCAAAGAATGTAAAAATCATCTTAGATAGTTTCAGCATAGTAAAAAATGTAAAGTCCTGCATAGGATCAATATCAAGTTGTAAGCTGGAGATTATCTGAAGACTAGACAGGCTAATAAGTCTAGAATGCGCAAAAGACTCAACAGACTAAGGTTCACGCCGAACGCACAAGTCTAGGAATATAAGAGTCAGGATGATAAGTGTGGCTTTTGCCAAGTACGGGTCCAACATGTATGGTTCACTAGGTATATCAAACTTGCCTGCATAGAGACCAATCATACATTGATGGATGATGCCACCAACCTGGACTTGCAAGTATGAACCTGGACTTGCAAGTATGACGGTATCACCTTAGACTCCATAGTCTAGGTCCTAGTGCAAAGATACAAGAAGAATCATTTGAGGAACGTACTGACGATGTACAGACTTTAAGGGTTGGAAATTCCTTAAAGTTTGCAAGTACAAAACTCTAAGTTTCGATATCTAGGACATTCAGTATGAGACTCCTCAAACTGATAAATATTGTCATTTCGATACAAAGGCGAAGCGTCATGATAAGCTCATTATTTTACTCGCTGATCCATATTATTCTCTACTATTTTATGTAGTTTTATTAAGTTTATACATATATTATGTGCATGAGTCGATATTTGGTGGTGTTTTGCGGGTTATGGTGTGTTTTCACAGTTTTTAGGCCAAAATCACCGGAAAACCATTCCGAAAGCAGTGACGTGCAAGAGTAGCAGTGAAGGATTTCTCCACACAAGGAATTCGGGCTATTGGAGTATGTCATTGGATAGAGCTTCGAGTTAGCTTTCCAACGCAACTGGAATCGGGTTAATCGGAGTTCGGGAGAGGAAGTTATGGCCAAAACTGTGAGACCGCGCAGGAGGACGCCGGAGAAAAAAAAGCGCCGTCGATCAACGCTTGCTTGGCGTCGATCGACGCAAGTCTGGCGCGGAAATCCTGTCAAATTCAAGATATATCATATCTTTAGCCCTAGATTTGATAGGATACACATTCCCCTCTATAAATACCTCCTTAAATTCGATTATTAGAGATCCCTATTCATATTTTTCAGTTCTCTTTTCATATTTTCATTCTGCAATTTAGTTTTTAGAGTTTGGAGACTTGGGAAACAAGAAACCCTTTTATTTTCTAGTAAGTTCTTTATGTTTATGCAATTTAATATGTTTCCTTGTGGATTTCTATCTGCGATGAGTGGCTAGAAACCCTAGCGGGTTCTAGAGTTTGAATATTATTATGGATGCATGTTAGGATTAATTAATTGGGTTCATGATTTCTGTGTTTATTTCATAATTCTAGATTAATTCAAGGACCGAGAGGTTCATTAATTTAGATGTCTAGCTATTGATAGAAGGACCGAGAGGTGAATATTAATAGTGGGATAAGGAATGCATGATACATCTACACTATCCAAACAGATGTACTAGATTGTAGGAATTGGACTGATTTGCTTATCAGATTGACTAATTTGGTGTATTTGAGACCGAGCGGAGATAATCATTAATTAGTAATCTAGGTTATATTTTCCAAACAAGGGAATATAGCATTATTGCAGTATTCCACCTGTTAAATTAATTGATTCCTACATGTTATCCATCATAAGACTTCTTCCCTAGAATCTGTGCCTCTTTAATTTGATTACACAACCTTTAATTTTTCGTATTGCTCTCTTTAGTTTTATAAAACCAAAATCTGATTTTCGATTCACTCAAACAATAGATTTTAGAATCATAATTAGTACATAGGATATTTTCCCCACACAATTCCCCTGGATCGATAACCTTAGGGTTTACAAATTTATTTGCCACTGTTATTATAATTAATCTGTTAGAAAAAGCAGTGATCACGTCACTGTCGCTGTTAGAAAAAGTGAAAGTATGTGCGAAACATCTGGAAAAGCACCACCTACCCGCCTAGTGCAGCAGTCAAAGAGATACCCAATTGGACATCTTCCATTTGTCTCTAACGGGCATTTATTTCAAGCCTTCTATCTCACGGCTATAAATACCGGAGATTTCAACAGAAGAAGGTTATGAAGTTATGATTTACGGCTTACACATTACGTAAACCAAATTCTAGCATTTTTGCTAGTAACGAACAAGCTTAAAAAGCTAAAGTTCTGACATAAGCTTTTCTGTGAACACGAAACTCAGAACCTCAGAGTTCTTGAGTTACTTTTTGGTAGTCTTTCGCTTCAAGAAAGACTACAACAGTCAAGTATGACTTGTACTCTGACTCTTACGAGTAATCTTCCGCCAAGAAGACAGTTCATGGGAGAACAATAAACACCATGTTCTGGCTACGAGGAGGCTGAGTGGTGCACCCACACTCTGAGGAGCCGCGAAGCGAAGAACCATGCAAGGACCAGGCGAGTGCGCTTGTGGACTGAAGGACGAGACATTCTTCAGCAAGCAATAGATCGTATGAACACCTGTAAAGTTCTAAGCTTAGTGGATTACAAGACTTAGGTCTGAAGAGTGGACGTAGGATATTTCGGTCTGAACCACTATATATTGTTTGTCATTTATTGTTTTATTTTATACTGTCAGCTTATTTTCAGTTAAAACTCAACACAAAGGTGTTGCAGTATACTTCGAATAATGACCTAAAGCATACTTGACCTTAAGTACCTGAACAAAGATTTGACAAACCAAATTGATACGTCACCATCAGCTTGGATAAGTGTAAGTATACTGAATTAAATAAATCATTTATGTTGTGCATATTAAGTATACTCTGATAAATCGGGACCTACAATAATCCAATTTGGTTAACAAGTCTGGAGACAATTCTACAGGAAATTGAGGCAAAACACTCCGTAAATCAATCCGCAACTCTACAATCTCTGCATCCACAATCATTGTATACATTTGTACCTCCACACTTCAGATTCGGTATACCAGAAATTGAGGTAAAATGTCAAATGCTTAAACAATGTCAACATTCAAAATATTGTAGAGTAAATAGCATTATCTAATAACTAAAATCATTACACTCTTACCAAAATGAAACAAATAATGAGGTTGAAATGATAATGATGAACTAATTGATAAATATGCTACAGAGAAGGAGATGGAAAAAGACTGTGATGAGACCATAACATTTGTGCTCAAGAATTTGAATGCAGAATTTCCTGAAGAAACTAAAAATAAAGATGATGAACCTGATGGGTTTTGTATACTGAAAGCATTTATTACAATGAGTATACAACGGTTTATTTCTCCTATCTGTTAACAATCGTACATGTATGAACAATGGTATCCTCTTGTCTCACCGATAGGGATGATCATACGGCGTGTTGTAGATCGCAGAAGACAGTATGATCACTTGACCTAGTGAGACATAAACCTTGATCATAGCCGAGACAGCGTATGAGGATACGTCTGTCCGGATGGCTGCGGCATTGTCGGAATAAGTAGTCTGTCTTGGTTACTTGACATGCTGGTACGCAGAGGTGGCGTATTGATGGACCGCAGTGAGATATATT
>JAPKLW010000045.1:642527-658827 GCA_026898455.1 Plectranthus barbatus
CAGTATTAATTCTGTGGTGAAAAAGAATTAATATTAATTAATTAATTATGTCCTGGGTTGTGGACATGGGAATTAATTAATTTATAGGCCCACTTTATTATTTGCATTAGGTCCCAGGTCTGGCCCAACAAGTGTGCTGAATTGAGCCCAAAATGGCCCATTAGGGTTTCCAACCCTAGGTCTATAAATAGACAGCTCTCTCTCATAAGTCATAACACAGTTGAAAAACCCTAAACCTAAGAGAGAGAGGGGGCGCCATTTTTGAGAAGGGAAAGGAGGAGAATTTTCGAATTCTGGTCCTGCTCAAGCCACAGATCTACGGAGTCCTCACAAGTAGTAGATCTGAACAGCACCGGGACACAGATCTGAAGACCTGATCTGGAGAACATAACTTCTTCTTTCTCTTTTTCTTTATTTCAAATTTGTTTTGAAATTAGATTGCTAATTTCTGTTTCCGCAGACAATTCGAATTGCGTGGTTGAATTGAAGTTTGGAATTCAAACGCAAAAGATCGGTACAGACACTACGGAGTTTCGGTAAATCTCTCGATCCACAATTCTTCGTATTAAATTCATTGGAGCATGCTAGGGTTTTGAGAAATTAATTATGGGCAATATCCATAGATCGATCCGGTTCAGTTTGGTTTTGGTGATTCGGTTCACGTAAAAACCCTACAGAACCACTGACCAAAATGGTATATACAATATAAAATTTATTAAAATATGTATAACTATAATAAAATTAATCTCATCAAATGTTATTGGAGAATGTGAAAAAACAAAGAAACGAAGAAAGAAAATGAAAATGATGAAGATACAATTGTGGTTTAAAAAAAAGAAACATGTGCATGCAATGGTCATGCGAGCAACTACAAAAAGGAAAATAAAGTAAAAGTGATGTCGTCGTACAATGACCAAGAAGTAAAAGCATGAGAACCTCTTACTCTACAAGAGAAGTAGATCTATGCTTGGATCTTGTTCACAAAAGAGAAGAATCAGTAAGTTAATGAATGAATGAAAACATATGATATCTATGTTTCATTTATTATGATATTATCCTGCATTTATAGTTATAATATTTGCATTTTAGGGAAGAAGAAGACATCTATTCTTATGGATCTGCAATTTTGATGAGATCCAATGTAAGAAGATTAAAGCCTGAAACATTTGTGAAGAGTGCCATCATTGATGCATGAAGCTCGCATTTGAACAAGCAAGAGAAATATAGAGCAACTCCTCTTGCTAGAATTTTTTTCTCTACTTTTCCTTATGTATGTACTCACTATAATTTTATTTTTTATATTTTGTCTAAATTATTCCATATACTAACATACTCTCAATGAAACAGTCTTACACAGTTGTCCACCCAAATGAGTCATGGAGCCAAGAAAAACTTCAAAAATTCTTTTCTGAAAGAGTGCAAGAAGAATTGCAGAACCTGAAAGAAGCAAAACTAAGAATACTGATCTGGTATGATTTCAATATAAGTTTAGTAAAATGTTATAAAACATCATACATTTTAACTGTAATTCTATTCAGATATTCTTCCCAGTTTGTCAATTGAACCATTTATACATCATATGCTTTAATTTGAGAAAGATGGACGTTGACATCATAGATAATTCAAGTGTTGCCGACGCAGAAGACTTGGCAGTGAAGTATATAAATGTTCCAAATGTTCTGGTAAGTAATTTTGATTGATACCTCTAATGCATTGTACTTTGGAAAAATATGCATAATATTTCACTAATAATGCATAATATAATCAGTATAAAGAAAGACAATATGATGCATGCTCTTATAAATTTGAATGCATAATTCATGAACTATAATGTATAATATGTCATTAATAATGCACAATATAATGAATAAAATGAAATCTTATACTGCGGATTGGTGCACATATAAATCTGAATGCATAATTCATCAACTATAATGGATTTTTTAAAACTTTTTAATGCATGATAACATGTTGAGTTCTTTACTAATTACCTCTTGGAACAAAAACTCAATGCCATGTGTCGTGGAATAAAATCTGCTTCAATAGAAAGGCTCAAGATGCATTGGAGAAATGACACAAACACAATGGACTATGACATCTACACTATGTGACACATGTAAACTTACATGGGGAACAAATTGGAGGACTGGAATCCTGACTTCAAGAAAGATGATAAGAAGATGTTGTAGTACTTCAAAGCCTAATATTGTGCAACACTCATGATGTCTGATTGTAATGTCCACAAAGACAGAATGAAAAAAGTTGGTCAAAGAATTCTACAAGAAAGTTTCTGCTGAGAACAAGAATCACTTGGAAAGTTTGTTGAAGATGCAATTTGATTTGAAAAACAATATCTTTTGGATATTATAACTTATGCTTCCTTGAACAAAATGTACTATCTAGGGTTCTATGCTTATTATGATATGAATAAGTTTGTTTTAATATCGGTATATGCATTATAAAATCAACATTCAGCAATTTTCTGCTAAACTTTGCATTTCAATGTCAGCAAATAGATTATCAATTCTTATAAAATGTAATTGCTTAAGTTTTCATTAATTGTAAAAATAATATATTACTGATCATTCTCTATGCATCTCAAAATGTATACAACATATTATAATAGTATAAAGATAGTACTAAAAATATAACATTATTGAATCAGAAAGATAAAAATGAATTTATAAATAAAATGAAACATAAAAAAATGAATACTACTGAATTGTTCATTATTGTCAATTCTACATGCATCTTTAGAATAACAAATGTGCATTATAATAATAAAAGTATTGTAAAAAAGAAGTTAACTACTAAGAAGTTCATTATTCATCATCCTACGTGCATTTATAAGAATGCTAACATGCATTTTTGTTTACATTCTTATTGACTTTGTCACAATTCCTTAAATCATGAATGGTTAACTTCTTACATTTTGCATACATTCTCATAGGTTTATCTAACATTCTAAGAGCTTTCTCTTTCGTCGAAGAGAAATAGTCTGTCCACCAATATGAAACCATAAAGCTTTTGGGTCAGGACTCCTAATTTGGTAACTTAGCAGTTGCAGTAATGGTTGCGAGGCACTAGGTCCATTTTTTCCAAATGGCCCATTCATAAAACTATTCACCAAATTTTCACCCCCTATTGAATACAACGCGTCACTAATTGTCTCTAATGTCGTAACCTTAGTGCATAAACTAATCTTACAAGTTGCATTACGTAAATCGGGTCTAATAAATTCAACCTGCACAAATACATTACAAAATAAACAAAAATCAACCTAATGTTCACTTCCAAAAACAACATAACATCAATGTTAATTAAACCAAAATATTTTATCATAAATAAAAATTTCATGACAAATTTTAAAAATATCTAACATAATACCGAATAAGAAACAAATTTGAACAAATTCAACCAACATTCAAAAATTTAAAGTTTAATTTTCCAATTACAAATATACAACCAAAATAAAACTAGAAATGGAGAAGAAACCAACTCACCTCGTTAGGAACACCAGCCATTTCCAAATGATTAGTGTCCGATGCTGACCGACTTCAATGGATGCCAACCACCGACTTCTTTAATGGATGCCGACGGAATGTGAGGGAAGAAGGAGAAGGTGAGGCCGTGAGGGAAAAGAGAGAAAACTTACCAAATGAAAGGGAAGGGGACACGGTCAAAATCTAAATCTGAGAAATTCAAAAAAAAAATTAAGTCGGCACCGGCGCTGACACAGTCGGCATCGCCAACGGTGCCGACTTGCTTTTTCTTTATCCTAGTCGACATCGAATAATATGCATGTATAGATATATATATTTTTTTGGAAGTATGGATAGGATATGGACAAAATAACTCACTTCTCAAAATATTTCTTACAAATTTTTCAAAAAAAAAGTTCAACGAATATTGTCAATTTGTCAGGAAATTGTCCTTTGGGGCATTTCTTGAAGTTTTTGATAATAAGGGGTATTTTTGTGATGTTGTATAGCAAAATGGGGTATTTAAGATTTTTTCTCATATATATATATATATATATAGGGAGCGGATCCAGTGAGAAAATTCTTAACGTGAGAAAGTGAGAAAGATGCTTGATTGTGTTTATGATGTTGCTTGATTGTGTTCAGGCCGTTGCTTGATTACAATGTTGCTTGATTGTATTTAAGTTGTTGCTTGATTATTTTGTTGCTTGATTGTGTTTTAGTCATTGCTTGTTTGCATATCAGCCATTGATTTTTTTTGATCTGATGGACATGATTCATTCTTTTTTCTTACAGTGGAATTTTTTTTTACACGATCCCTCCTCTATATATATATATATATATATATATATATATATATATATATAGGGTAGTGATCAGATGAGAATAGGAGTTACTATGCGAAATAAGAATAAATCTCGCGCGTCCTTCTCATCAAATCGATGAACAGGATTCATTCTCAGCATATTAAAAACGCAGCATTTTTGCCCCAATATCGGGCAGTTTTAGTCTTTAAAGGCTAAAACTGTAAAAATACTCAAACACAAACAGCAACCTGCATTTTAAGCCCGATTTACTTCATTTTTAGCCCAATTTACTTCATTTTTAGCCCGATTAACTTCATTTTTACATAAATACGAATTAAAAAAAATTAAACATCTTCTTCTTCAAAGCAACAACACGAGCGTAGTCTCTATAAAACTCAATACCAACATCAACAGTTCTTAAAACTGTGCCCTTAAAATGCTTCATCTTATCAACACACTTTGGAATAAATGAACATGTAAGATACAAAAATGCACAAATTTAACACTAAAGATGCACAATATAATAGAAAAAATGAACGTCGATCTGAATAAAATAAATTTTTTTAAACTATATTCATGCATAATTAACAACGTCGAGACCGAACACGAATGCAAAATCCAGAAACGAAGAAAAAAAATCTGATCGACAAAAGAAATATAAATCAATTCGAACAAAGAAGGAATAAATGAACATGTAAGATACAAAATGCACAAAGTTAACACTAAAGATGCACAATATAATAGAAAAAATGAGCGTCGATCTGAATAAAACAAATTTTTTAAAACTATATTCATGCATAATTAACAACGTCGAGACCGAACACGAATGCGAAATCCAGAAACAAAGAAAAAAAATATGATCGACAAAAGAAATATAAATCAATTCGAACAAAGAAGGAAGAAGAAATCAAATCGCGCGAAGAAAGGAATAAAAAATCTAATGAGATACTATTTCAGATTAAAAAAAAGCTAAAATTACAAAAATAACCTTCATTTTGCAAAAGTGCAAGATAATCGAAGAAAACTGCACACGGAGTAAAATAGATCATGAGCGTTGAAATCACAAAATCAAAGGCTAAGATTTATTCTTATTTCTCATACTAAAAACTATTCTCATATGATTACTACTATATATATATATATATATATATATATATATATATATATATATATATATATTAACACACCCTATCCACATGTCAAAGTTCCTTCTATTCTCACTGCTCTCCATCAAATAAAAACTGCAATAGTAGTCTCTATACACTATTCGTTCTAAATTGTTTCATGAATTTCTAAAATAATAAAATTAAATATTTGTTTATTAAAGGTGTAGTTTAACGATACTTTCTCATTGCTAAGTCAGTGAGAGACAACTCGAAGGTTGAACTTTCCCCTTTTCAATCAAATATTATCACATAATTTATTAAATACCCATTAAAATTATATGACGCTATTTAGTCCACCGTTCACGATACAAATCCTGAAAAATCTTTCTAAAGAGCATCTATTTCGCAACAAAAACAAGAATGATTGTCACATCATCATATAAATTTTATTTTCCAAGCTCTCAATTTCATGCACAAATCTCTTTGAATCAACACCTTTGTTTATGCATTTTCTTGAAATCAGAATTGGGATAGTCAAAGATTGCAAAATCTGAGATAGATTTTATCCAACAAATCCAATGCCACAAAAAGAATGATTTTATATATTCCCAAAAAAAATTTCTTTTAATTCCTATATTTTTTTTATTCCTTTTGTTTATGTTTGGAAGTATTCATACCTACTTGTTGTTTTGATGTGTCAAAAGATTATATAGAAATTATCAAGTTAGGAGTGTTTCTAAATTAGCTCAGTTCACAAACTTGTAAAGTCTTGTTACGATATATCGAGTTGTAATGGAACTGATGAAGTTGATCAAGATAAATTGGGTGCAAATACAAAGCCCCAGTTTGGATCGTGCGGAGTATGGAGAGACCAGCTTACAGTTTGGAGCTGATGCCTCAGAGAAACTAACGGACGATACCAGTCTGGATCACCTCCAGTTTACAAAGTCAGTTACTCGCAAGAAGAGACAAAGAGAACAAGTCAGAGGAATAATTGAAGATCAGTCTTTAAGTTTGGAAGACTGATGAAGCACCAACCAGTTTAGATTACTCTGACTGACAGAGTTGTTCTGACACAAAAGCAGAATGTCAACATCCAGTGCCAGAAAAGGACGTAGCATGTGCCTAACCTCAGGAAAAACGCTCTGCTCTCTTCAGAAAAGAGATGCATCAGATTGGACGATACTCAAATATCTCTATAAATACACAAAGTAGCAATTCATATAAATAGAAACGAAGAAAAAGCACTGAAACTCTACTCAAGTAAAAACTCAACCGTTTCTATCATCAAGGCTATCTCTAAGCCTTCCGTGTGTCATTTATTGAACACGAGACTCGCAGCTTCTCAGCTCGAGTTATTATATCGGTGTTCTTTCTCTCTTAGAGAGAACACAGCAGTCACTACAGATCACCAGCAGTGATTCTTATAGGCATATAGCTAATCAGTTCGACAGTTCGGGATGAACTATAGAGCTCTCAACTCTGGAGAATAAGGTTGCGTGGTGTGCCCACACTACAAATCTGCAAAGCCGAGGGACCAGAGGTCTGGGCGAGTGAGCTAGTGGATTGGTAGACACTAGCATCTACCAGCTAGCAATAGATCATGAGACCCGTCTGTAACGGAAGCTTAGTAAATTCTAAACTAAGGTCTGAAGAGAGGACGTAGGGCTTTAGGCTCCGAACCTTTATAAATTCCTTGTGTTTTACTATTTTCTTATATTTCTGCAAGGTTTCTTAAAAACTCAACACACTTTAGTGTTGAAGTATACTTAAACTGAACAATAATCTCACTGCTCGCAGACAAAGTATTTTCTGAAACACAAACTGGTCAAGAACCACCAGTTTGTGAGTGCAAGTCTTGATCTTAAAATCTCCACTGCACACTATACACACTCTGCTCTTGGGACCAATAAGTGATTTCAGAGCAGGTCGGTCTTTACAGACGGAACTACTTTGAGTGGCTAAGGACTGGACTATTTCCTTGCACTCGTTTTGTTGTCTAGCAAGCAGGTTAAACATCGATGATGAATATTGCAAAGCTTCCACCATATTCGGCAGAGAAGTTCGCCATCTGGAAGAAGAGGTCCACTGATAAGTTCATATTTGTACTCACTTATCTATGTTTTTCTCCATTGATTTGAGTCAATTAGTTTATGTTTTTAGTTATTTCTGTGCATGAGTATGTTTTAGAGGATGTTATGCTCTCTATGGTGAGTTTTGCAGGTAATTAGGGCTAAAAAAGAGATCAAATGATGAAAAGATCCGTGAAGAAGAGAGTTGCTGCTTTGATTGACACACGGGAAGTCAACCAAGTTGGAAGACGTGCCAAAAACCCGAAGCTTTATCACTGTGTCGATCGACGTGGTGCATGTTGATCGACAGAGAGGTTGGATATCGATCAAAGGCTAGAAAGGAAGAAGGGCTCGACATGCATGCAGGCATGTCGATCGACACGCTCGGTGTCGATCAACACGAACGACGAAGGGGTGGGTCGACATGAAGGAAGAAGTCGGGTCACCATTGTTGCATGTATGTCGATCGACACACACTGTGTCGATCGACACAGAAGCCCAAGAAGGAAAAAATGCATGTTTTGGTTATTTTTGTTATTTTAACCCAATACCTAGTTAGATGTTTTGGCTCCTCTATAAACAATGAACTCAATTAGGGCACGAATTTAGCTAGTTTTTGAATCATTCTTACCTTGGATTTTTTACTATAACAATTTAGCATTGGAGTTTTTAGAAGACATTAAAGGTTCCTCTTCATTTGCTAAGGTAGTTTATAACATGTTTTCTTTATTCTCAGTCATGATTTGTGGCTAGAAACCTTAGCAGGTTCTAGGGCTTTTGATATTCTTTTTTTATACATGTTTGAATGAAATAAACTCTTAAGCATGGTTTAATTTCCTAAACTTAATCAATTGAATCTAGATTTAAAGAAGGATCGAGAGATGTATTTAGATCTAGGTTTATAGTTATTAATCGAAAGACTGAGAGGAGAAGATTAATAATAGGAAGAGAGAATTAAATATACTTGTTTTCTGTCTCAAAAAGAAGAATCACGTGTAGGATTTAATTAGATAACTATTGAGATTGGTTGAATTTGTGTTCTAGAGACCGAGAGAAGATAGTCACAATTTAACAATCTAGGGTTTTATTGCCAGATCAAGGAATTTAATCCACATGAATCTTAATGTATCCCCATTGCTGAGTTGATGATTTTGCATACTGAAGTTCTGAATATCTGCCCTAGGATCTATATCTTTAATTATTGTCTTTTCAAAACCCTTTACTTTTATGCAATTGTCATCTTTAAATTCCAAAATCAAATACCTTTTCTAAAATCCTCAAACTTCTATGTTCTAAGAACTCTAGCTGGTAATCTGATATTTCGTTGCACAGTCCCTATGGGATCGACCACCTTAGGGTGTAAAAATTATTTGCTCACTGCTTTTGCAGTTTGATCAAATTGGCGCCATTGCCGGGGACTGTCAGATTTATCTAGATATTAGTTTGTTTTTAGATCTGATGGATTGAGACTGTATTTTAATTTAATTTTTGTTTAATTTTCGTGTTAATTTGATTTTTGTATTTTAGTTTTGTGCTTCAGGTTTGCGTGTGTTCTTTTTGTGTTTGCGCTCTGTATCGATCGACAGTGCGCCTATCGATCGACACAACTGTTGCACTCGTGTCGGCCGACAGCATCCCTGTCGATCGACACAGCAGCTAATTTTCTGCACTTTTTTCTCAGGTTGGATGAACACGTGAGCTCAGGGCAAACCACTCGAAATCTTCGACCCTGAATTGGAAGCCACAGTCCGAAGGAGGAAAAACAAGGCACAAACACCAACATGGATCCACCACCCCATAGAACCGAAGATGACTTCTCAGACATGCCACCACTGGAGGAGCCAAATGCACAAATAACTCAATGAAGTGCCCTGCTTTTAGTCAAAGAAGTCAACCACATGAAGGACATCATCGAGCAACTCATGGCTGAAAGAGAGGCAAACAGGCTCGAGGCTCAAAGGCGAGAAAGAGAGTGGGATAGAGAAAGGCGCCACCAAGAGGACTCCGATGATGAGGATCCAAATGCAATGGCAAGGAAGTACAGACCACAACCCGGGAATGAGGGATTTGTTATTGGTATCACTGCCAATAACTTTAAACTCAAGACCGACTTGATTCAAATGGTTCAACATAACCAATATGGTGGTCGAGCAGTGAGGATCCATACACCCATCTCAAAATGTTCATGGAGGTGTGTGATACCATCAAGCAGAACGGAGTCAGCTAGGATGTGATCTGTCTGCGCCTGTTTCCCTTCTCACTTTGGGATCAGGCTCGGACGTGGTTTACAGCCCTGGATTGCAGCAGCATCTGCACTTGGGCAGATCTCCGAGCATAGTACCTCGCAGCATTCTTCCCACCATCATTGATCATTCAGAAAAAGATAGAGATCCTGCAGTTCCACTAGAAGAAGGACGAATCCTTATTCGAGGCGTGAAGCAAGTTCAACGAATTGCTACGGAGCTGCCCGGGATATGGAGTGGACACCGAGGAGCAGGCCCACATTTTCTACAGAGGGATGACTGAAAGAACCCAAGAGTCCATTGATAATGCAGCCGGAGGTTCTCTGATGAGTTTATCACCTGAAAAGACCCTCAAATTGTTCAAGAAAATGGTCGCGCACACTCAACATTGGGCTAATCCGAGGATACCACAAGTTCGAGTTGTGGAGAAAAAGAAAGATGATACCTTGAAGAAGGATATTGAAAAGCTCAAGGGGGAGGTTGAAAAATTAACTTCTAGTGCTTGTATTTTTGTTGCACAGGTTGATCCCATCGCCGACGTAAACTACATAAATCGAGGTGGATACCAAAATCAGTACCGGCAAGGGGGATACCAGCACTACCAACAAAGATCTCATCCCAGATTTTCTTATGCTCAGCCAGAAGGTGCCGAACATCCTCCACCAGACTTCGATGTTCAAAATGGTGAAATCATGGAGAAGAAGAAGGAAAGCCTTGACGAGGTGCTCAAGAAGTTTATTAAAGCTTCCAAACCGAGTGGGCAATATCAAGCAAGAAGTAGCAGGAGTCAATATCAAGGTGGACAGGCTCGAAAAACATGTGCATTGAGACTCAAGTGAGTCAGATTGCCACCTCACTTGGTGCGCAACATCAACCAGGAAAGCTGCCGAGCACCACCGAAGTCAATCCCAAAAACCAAAAGGATTGCAAGGCTATAAAATGGAGATCCAGAACAAGCTATACAGGTCCGAGCATGCCCCAGAACAAGTTTGGGGGAGAAGAAGAGGAGGAGCCCGCGGGATCATCCTCTATATCGGTCGACACACCCTGTGTCGACCGACACAGAGGACAAGGGGTGGAGATCAATTCAAGTGATGAGGAATCGATCGACAGGGATTCAACGGGTGTGTCGATCAATACACCCCCTATCGATCAACATGGAGGACAGACCGCCACAATTCCTGCCCAATCGACACAGAGTCTACCCTAGCACATAACCTCAAGTTCCGGAGCTGCTCAACTTCCTCTGATGCCCTTTCCTCAGCGCTTTGCCAAGCAGAATGAGAATTCCAAGTTCTCTCGCTTTGTTGAGAACTTGAAGAAGGTGAGTATTAATTTACCTTTGATTGAAGCTCTACGTGAAATTCCAAGTTACATGAAGTATCTCTGCAAGCTGATGAGCGAGAAGAGACACTTTGTGGAGCATGCAACAGTAATGCTACATGAGCAGTGCAGCTTACTCCTACAAGAGAAGATTCCAATCAAAAGGAGTGTTCCAGGCTGTTTCACCATCCCAGTTAAGATTGAGGGGATTGAGTTCGAGAAGGTGTTGTGCAACACCGGTGCCAGCATCAATCTGATGCCCTTCTCTATCTTCCAGCACCTCAAGATTGGAGAGTTGAGACCGACCACGATGACGTTGCAGATGGCAGACCGCTCTGTGTCTCGCCCGAAAGGTATCCTCAAAGATGCGCTTATTCGTGTTGGTCACCTTATCTTTCCTGCAGATTTCATGGTTTTGGAGATTATGGAAGATGGCAGCACACCCCTCATCTTGGGAAGGGAGTTTCTGGATACAAGCGCCACATTGATTGACTGTCGCGGTGGGGAAATCACACTCCGAGCTAATGAAGAGAAGATCACCTTCAAGCTCGACAGAATCCAGCAGCAATCTGAATGCTTCATTACCTCCGATGAAGAATTTGAAGAGGATGAAACCGAAAAAAAGAGAGAGGACCAAGCCGCTCGAGAATGGGAGCGAGGGAATGAGGTGGCAAAACTTTCAATTACACCATCTCAACCCGAGCTCACTGTTGTCATTCAAGATCGTTTGGTCTACATGGTGGATGCTTGAGGACGGCGAGTGCTTTCTAGCCCGTTTTGATTCTGAGAAAAGAGGTACCGTCGAACTTCGACGTTAAATAAGCACTTGTTGGGAGCTAACCCAACTTTTTCATGCTTTCTTTAGATTACATTTGTCTTTCTTTTCAATTTTTGTTTTTATTTTTGTTGGTGTGTTTAACTTTTGTTGCAGATTTCTGTTTTTCTTTATTTTATTTTAATTTTCGAAAAAAATAAAAAAGAATCGAAGATTTACCTTTGTATCGATCGACATGCCTGGTGTCGATCGATATAGAGGTACGCGCGGAGTTACTCTTTCGACTTGTGCAGGATGTCGACAGGAAGGCTTTGTGTCGATCGACACACTGCATGTCGATCGACACAGAGTGCTAGCAGCCACAATTCTCCATCGCGGCGAGCTGATTCCTCCGGTGGATAAAAACGTTGATGTCTGAGATCAACAAGTCAGGTACAAGTTCTTTTTCTTGTCTAATTTTCAAACTTTTTTGTACTCTCCGAGTTCGAAATAAGTTTGGGGGGATGTGGACAAGAAATTCGAACTTATGTATCCTTATTTGATTTATTTGATTTATTTGCTTTTGTTTAAATTGATGCCTAGAAAAAAAATATGGATAAAGTGTGAGGAAACTTTCTTATTGAATAATTGAACCCACTTGAACTGATTGCGATTTGAACTTGATTAGGGATTAGTTTGATTTGATTTCAATTGTGGTTGATTGCCTATGAATGTAGAATACCGCAAGATAGGGTCTAATTGAAACTTACACTTGCATGGTGTTTGAGTGGATTGAAATTGACTAAGGAAGAAATTTTTGAACCCAAGTGAGATTTGAGCCTTTATCGTTTGATGTGAGATTCGCATGTATGTTTTCGATTCTCTAGAACTTGCTTTTGTTCTGTTTCGAGACTGCATAGTGTGCACAATGATAGAAAATGATCTTAGGCCATCTTTGTTAGCCAAATTATCTCAAACATTGTCCCTTGTGATATTTTATCCTTTTGATTAGCCCCTTTGAGCCTGTTACTTTTTATTTCTTGGTCTATGAGTTAAGATAAACATTGTAGTTCTATTTTGTCTATGAAATAGCTCTATGAAAAAGGTGAATTATATCCTGTCTATAGGATTTGGGTGAAATAAGGGTTATTGTTATAGGTGGATAAGAAATTTCAAAATTGGTATACAAAAGAAAGGTTGGGCTCTAGGAAAAAGAGAGAGTATGATTGTGTCCTTATGAGGTCAAATAATTAAATAAAATTTTTAAGAGCATAAAAGGATTAGAAAAGGAAAAGAAAAAAAATAAAAGCCTTGGTTTGTATTGAAAATATTATGAGATGGGTGGATGTTGTTAGATAGTGGTTGGATTTGTTGAGAGTAGCTAACTCAATTATTTAGTCACTTGGCCAAATTTTCTCTAACCTTCACAAAAAGCCTACACTACAACCTAATCAAGAGTCCATTTTGATTCTTGAATTGTGTGCATATTTGAGCAGTGGAGATTCTAGAAATTTCGCAAACCTATGGTAGAAATTTCTTCATACATGTTGTGAGTGCTTTCATTGAAAACCCAAACACTTGTGTGAATGAGCGATACACTTCCTTGTGAGTCTTCCATATTGATGAATTTCCTATCTCTTTCAAATTTCTTGTGTGATGTGAATTGACGATCCTTGATTATGAAAAATCACGTGAGGCATTGCACTTTCAACTGCTTGCGATTTCTTTTCTTTCTTTTCTTTGATTGAGGACAATCAAGTATTCAAGTTTGGGGGGTTTGATAAGTTCATATTTGTACTCACTTATCTATGTTTTTCTCCACTCAGTTGAGTTAATTAGTTTATGTTTTTAGTTATTTTTGTGCATGAGTATGTTTTAGAGGATGTTATGCTCACTATGGTGAGTTTTGCAGGTAATTAGGGCTAAAAAGATATCAAATGATGAAAAGAGCCGTGAAGAAGAGAGTTGCTGCTTCGATTGACACACGGGAAGTTGACCAAGTTAGAAGACGTGCCAAAAACCCAAAGTTTTACCTTTGTGTCGATCAACGTGGTGCATGTCGATCGACATAGAGGTCGGATGTCGATTGAAGGCAAAAAAGGAAGAAGGGTTCGACATGCATGCAGGCATGTTGATCGACACGCTCGGTGTCGATTGACACAAATGATAAAGGGGCGGGTTGATGTGAAGGAAGAAATCGAGTCGATATTGTTGCATGTGTGTCGATCGACACAAAAGCCCGAGAAGGAAAATTGCCTGTTTTGGTTAGTTTTGTTATTTTAGCCCAATACCTAGTTAGATGTTTTGGCTCCTCTATAAACAATTAACTCAATTAGGGCATGAATTAACCTAGTTATAGAATCATTCATACCTTGGATTTTTTACTGTAACAATTCAGCATTGGAGTTTTTAGAAGACATCGAAAGTTCCTCTTCATTTGCTAAGGTATTTTATAACATGTTTTTTTTATTCTCAGTCATGATTTGTGGCTAGAAACCTTAACAGGTTCTAGGGCTTTTGATATTCTTTTGTGATGTTTGTTTGAATGAAATCAACCCTTAAGCATGGTTTAATTTCCTAAACTTAATCAATTGAATCTGGATTTAAAGAAGGATCGAGAGATGGATTTACATCAGGTTTATAGTTATTAATCGAAAGACCGAGAGGAGAACATTAATAATAGGAAGAGGGAATAAAATATACTTATTTTCTGTCTCAAAAAGAAGAATCACGTGTAGGATTTAATTAGATAACTATTGAGATTGGTTGAATTTGTATTCTAGAGACCGAGAGGAGATAGTCACAACTTAACAATCTAGGGTTTTATTATCGGATCAAGGATTTTAATCCACATGAATCTTAATTTATCCCCATTGCTGAGTTGATGATTTTGCATGCTGAAGTTCAGAATATCTGCCCTAGGATCTGTATCTTTAATTATTTTCTTTTCAAAACCCTTTACTTTTATGAAATTGTCATCTTTAAATTCCAAAACCAAATCCCTTTTCTAAAATCCTCAAACTTTTATGTTCTAAGAACTATAGCTGGTAATCTGATATTTCATTGCATTGTCCCTGTGGGATCGACCACCTTATGGTGTAAAAATTATTTGCTCGCTGCTTTTGCAGTTTGATCATCCACCATCCAACTTAATGAAGGGATTCGTGAACTGAATCACGAAGTCCGTTTGCCAAGGATCGTTAATTGGAATATCAAAAATAAATTGCTATGCCTATGAACAATCCTAGCATGCTCCTATATTATTATGCTTGAGAAGGTTTATGCGGAATACCTGGATCGATGAACTCTGAAGAACGCGTGCGCGGAGATGCCCTTTGATCCTTCCCACGCACAAAGATTGAATTTTCTAACAGATTGAGGAAATAAATCTATGAAAATAATAAAATTATTTTCGAAAATAAAGAGGAGAGAGAGAAGAAGAAAAATCCTCCTGATTTGATCTTCTGATCTGTATCCCAACTCGATCTGAAAATCCGGTGAAGATTCTCTATCAGATCCCTTGCCCGGTTGTGAAGCAGAATTTCCTCCTCGTTCTCAGATCTTAGTCGATCACCACAGCTCCCAAATTCTGGTTTGCTGTGTGCAACTTATGATCTTGTGGTGTGTTGAGATCTGAGGAACTGAGGCCTATTTATAGGAAATTACTGGACTCCTATTGGGCTTGAGTTTCATGGGCCAGACCAGGGACCAAAATGCAAATAGCAAATAAGGCCTACCAATTAATTAATTCTCATATTCAACCCAGAATATAATTAATTAATTAATATTGATTCATTCCACCAGAGAATCAATACTGTCCTACCTATTTGCTACCACGTTTTGAGGTACGGGTTGCATGGGCTCGGTATATCCCCACATTTAAGGTTACAGACATTCGTTAATTAATTTAAGCTCTGACAAGCTATTTAATTAATTAACATCTTATATTCCTGAATCAATCCACTCAAACATTTTTACTTATGCTTGAACTTAATCAGCCTGCAGGACTTAACATAACGAACCTTTTGAGCTGTTCAGGGAATGTCACCATCCTATACTAGATGTGGTTACCTAGTTCCAGTACCAGACAGTCATACACAAACTGCTATTACCCAAGATACAGATATACAAGCTCAACTAGAGCCTTTCACTGCAACTCAAAGTAATACGCAACCTGCATATACTTCTGTACCTTCATTTAGGCTTAGGATCTCGTCAAGCCATAGAGATCAAGATTCTTTTAATGTCAGATAAAAGAATTGATCTCGACTTAGGTCCTTATCAATGTGTGCCCCACACCAGCATACCAAGCCATCCAAGATAAGATGCTTATTACTGCGTATGCTGCAGCCTACACTGACAGTTTATCCTGGAACTGTCTCAGCTGTGATAACTATTTATATCTCGCTAGGTCAAACGATCCATACAATCTTCCGTGATCTTCTACACACCGTATGATCTCCCTAACGACGAGATAAGAGGATAATTGTGTTTGCGACACATGTTTGTTAATT
>JAPKLW010000045.1:658837-689481 GCA_026898455.1 Plectranthus barbatus
TCTACACACCGTATGATCTCCCTATCGACGAGATAAGAGGATAATTGCGTTTGCGACACATGTTTTTTAATTCAGACAGGAGATGAACATACAACATTTATGATTCCCAGTATATTAACTAATCGACCTTGTACATAATATACCAATCATAATACTTTCAGTATATAAATCCATCACTTAAAAGCATAGATCCAGAGATGGTTGAATTCATCCAGCATGGACTAATAAAGATCATGAAGATGGCCATGAGATGATCAAGAAGCCCTACGGCGAATGGTTACCGGAGGACAAATGATACGGCCAACTAGACTCCATTTCCCATGAGTTGATTTTGTTAGCTCTACCAGAGGCACTTGTCGATGAAGTCATGCAGTTCGACAATGCCAAAGAAGTTTGGGACTATCTTGGAGGCTTTTGTCAAGAGACAGAGCAAATGAAGTGAAACAAGCTCCAGGTCTGCGTCGACAAATATGAATCTTTACAAATGCTTCCCAGAGAAAATATCAAATCCACGGAGGAAAGATTCAACATAATCGTGAGCGAGCTCAAGGCGGTGGACAAAGTATATTTAACTGCGGATCTCAATGGCAAAATTTTGTTCTAAATGCCACAGGAGGATTGGTTCGTAAAGATAACCAGTCTGAAAGAGAAAGACCTCTCGAAAATCACTACAAAGGAGTTGTTCGCTCAACTCCAAGCTCTTGAGTGGGACATCCAAATGGTGATCAAGAATGAAGTCGTTCAAGTGGTGTTAGGTGTTGATGTAGGAATCCCACCTTAAATTGATGTTTTGATGTGCCAAAACTATATACCAAAGTTTAGGCTTAGAGTTATTACCACATGTAATCCTTGTATAGGATGATCTAGTTGTAATAGTCTAGGAAGAAGGAAACCATCAAAATTGTGGAACAGTTTTGAAGAAGACGCCATTTAGACGAGATAATTGTCGAACATACAAGACGAAGACAAGCAGAGCAGAACAAAGGTCTCACAAAAACTGCGCAGACAGGTTGTCTTGTCAAGGCTTGGATACTCAAGAAAATTGTGGACATAGTCTTCACATAGAAACTGTTGAGAGGCGCTCACAGTTTCAGACCAAGACAGTTTCGCATCAAGGAATGCGTATATAGAAAGATATCGAACAAGTCGCAGGAGAACTCCAAGGAATTCATTGTTAAAAGACAGACAATTACTCAGTTGCGACTAGCGTACAACGTTGTTCTGCGTCTGACACAACAAGTACAAACTGCTCAGAAAAGAAGGACGTTGTAGCAAAAAATGCAGAAAGGCAAGCGACTTTTGCAGAGAATGATGGACTATGATTGGGCATCCTTCTCAATGTCTCTACCGGCTATTTTCTGGTTTCCCACCTATAAATAGCAAGAACAACAGAGACAGAAAAACCTTTGCTCATCTAAAAACCTTTGCATCTTTGAATCTCGACACATTTAACTCTTGCCTATCTCCATAAATTAGCGTTCAAAGCATTTAACGCTCTCAAGCGAGAAGGCATTTACTCCGTGGTTCATTTATTGAACACGAGGCATTTATTGCTCAAGGAGCCATTCAAGATTCACCGTGTGACCTCTGGTACACGAGTATTAAGTCAGCAGACTTAATATACTTTCTTGGTGTTCTTACTTTTTGAGTAAGAACACAGCAGCGTGCTCTTGCAAAGGAAGAGAAGGTTATTACGGTCAACTACCGAGCTGTGTATATTTTGGGAAGAACTCAACCATCCAACCTACCGGAGAAGGAAAATGGAGGTTTGTCCTCAGTCCAACTTCGAGCCGGTCCACAGAGAAGACACAGAGCCTTCGACGGACTGAATAAGGTGTGAAGTACAACTGCCTGGGCGAGTGATCCATTTTGCTGTGGATGGAGGTTTCTACAGCAACTGGTTATAGATCGTGAGAATTGTATCTTCATAACTTAGTGAATTACCGGATCTGATATCCGAAGAGTGGACGTAGGACTTAAGGCTCCGAACCACTATAAATATCTTGTGCCGTTCACAGCTTTACTTACCTTACGCTCTTTACAGTTTCAATTATATCTTGAAACCTTCAACACTTATCCTGTAAGTGTTGAAGTGTATAAACTGTCAACTGCTCGTACCTGTAAAACTATTAACCTAATCTACTGGCTAACATAAACTGTGTTTCTAAAACTGCTAAGCAAAAACTGTGTTAATTAGAAACTGAACTGCTTATAATAAGAGTGTATTTGACTGTTTTAATACTTCCGCTGCACATTCCACATACTCTGATCTGGGACCAACAAGTGGCCAGATCACCAATCCACCATCACGAAGACGATGTATACTTCGTGAAGAAGGATAGCAAGTGGAGACCAAGGAAGTCATTTCAAACTGACAGACCAGTCGGTCAGTCTAACCTTGTGAAAGAGACACCCACCACTTCACTTCCTATGAGATGGAAGGAGAGAGCTCTGTGGAAGAGCTTGAAGAGCATATGAAGAAGTTGGCCAAGATCTTGGTGAAAGCAAAGGCCAAGATGAATGCTCCTCAAACAAAGGACAAGAGGTTCGTGAAAAGATCACCCCCATCTTGCTTCGAATGCGGCTCTTCAGATCAGCTCGAGTTCAGCTGTCTATGTGTGGACAAAGATGAGACGGAAAGGCTAAAAAATATCTATGAACGAAGAGCTTCAAGGGCCATTGCAAAGGTGATGTTGTCAAGAACAGAGGTGCCCGACATTCCCGATAATAATGATGGATACATCACTTCATATAAAGATTCAGATGAGGAAGCTCTACTAGTATTTCTAGTTGCTATTGAGGAAGGAAATGATGGCGATGCAGAAGCAGAAATGGACTTAACCGCAACTGGTGAAGATGTAACAAATTCTCTACTAGTTTTAATGCTTTCTGCATGTATATTAGAGGACTCAAAATCGTATTACTCCGATTTAGAAGATGTTTCCCTTGAACTTCTGTCAAAGGAATTTCTAAAATTGTATGAAATTAAAAATGCTTTAGCCGGAGAAAATTCTTCGCCGAAAGTGCAAATTTCAGTTTTGACCAATGAGATTGGAAAGTCTCAGTCTACGAGCTAGGAACTGACCAAACTTAGGGAAGAACACTCCAATCTTATAAATGATTTTAGAAGTCTAAAAATGGAGTGTGACTCTTTAAATCAGAAAAACCTTGAGCAGGTTCCATGTAGATGTTCTTTTGTAAAAAGCTCAAGAGAACTTGAAGAAGTGTTATTTATTCAAAGAGACCAGAAAGATAAAACGGGTCTAGGCTTTAATGAAAATGATTTGAGCAATTCTTCTTCTTCATCAGGTACTGACAATGGCAAAAAAGAAAATTTGCTTTATAAAAGAAAATATTTGTGACCAATTAAGATTGAAGGGCAAAGGGGTAGCCAAAAAATGTCCCAATTTACTTAAAACGCTAAATACTGGACTGCCAGCAACCCCGAACTGGCTAATCAGCTCATGACCAAGAGACCGGTTCTACGGAAGAAACTGGTAAAATAGTATATTCTCAAACTGGACCAGGAAATTGGTGAAGCAGTGTGTTCCTACTGCAAGGAAACTAATTTCAACAATCAGTTTGAAAAAAACAACCAACTTCAGTCTGGGGAAAGTCAAACAACCAACCTAGTTACTCTCATAACCAGAGACCCAAGTCTCATTTCACAAATGAGAAGAGAAATATACCAAGTAGTGGGAACAACTACTTGAGGCCTAAGCCACATAAAATTTCTTATTCAAAGGCTAGAAAGGCTAACCATTGTGATCGTCAATCGCATGATTTCTACACACATCCGAAACCTTTTTTGCGAGTTCCAATGAGGAAGTACACTTCCAAAAGGACTGCACACGGGGAGGATTTGAGGACGAGTGTGGAGGAGCTCCCAGAAGCAAGTTGCCTTTTATGAGCGTCAATACTTCGCTTACTTCTGGTCAAGCAGTGCTCTTTCCTGGAAGAATGGCTAATCGCTCTTCGAAGCGAGTTTCTTGAGGAAAGAATGATGTTGACACTATAGAGAAAGTGGCGAGACTTGCTTATAATGGAGGCTACATATGGAGATTGATGGTGAGATCAATCCAGCTGGAGCATCCATAAACTAGTGGTGAGACTAGTGGAGGCGAGGATGAGGCAAGCTGACAGGTGAATGGGTTCTCTTTAAATTCCATCACCAGCTTCAGAGGAGGAAAACGAAGAAAAAGAGTCATAAAAGGGACAAGAAGAAGATCAAACCAGTCCCAGAAGCAGAAGATGAAGCTTATTGTTTTTCATTGAACTTATAATTTACTTCTTTCTAAAAGTTGTAAACAAATCAATGAAAAATCATAAATCTCTCCTTGTTTTTGTCTCAAAATGTTTGCCTCATTTAAGAACCGATGATACACATGCAGGTGTAATCAGTTTTTCGCCCTTGAACTTAATCGAAAATATCTCTCCAATTAAGGAGGAATATTTTGGGGCAGGCTGAGTAATCAAGTGATCAGTTTCTAAGTATTAGATTTTGATAAAACATTCATTGTAAACTCATAACTGACACATTACCAGCTTTATAGCGGTGGTTTTTTACAATATCAAAAAGGGAGAAATTATTAGGAAGAATTCCTACCTACTTGTTGTTTTGATGTGTCAAAAGGTTGTATATAAGCCACCAAGTTATGAGTGTTTCTAGATTAGCTTAGTTCACAAACTTGTAAAGTCTCGTTAGGATATATCGAGTTGTAACAGAACTAACAAAGCTGATAAAAACAAATTGGGTGAAAATACAAAACCTCAGTTTGGATCGTGCAAAGTATGGAGAGACCAGCTACCAGTCTGGAGCTGGTGACTCAAAGAAACTGACGGACGACACCAGCCTGGATCACCTCCAGTTTACAAAGTCAGTTCCTACTCGCACGAAGAGACAAAGAAAATAAGTCAGAGGAATCACCAAAGATCAATCTTTAAGTTTGGAGACTCATTAAATACTGATGAAGCACCAACTAGTTTAAACACCTCAGACTAGCATAGTCGTTCTGATAAAAAAGTAGAATATTGACCTCTTGTGTCCGAAAAGGATGTAGCAGGCACCAAACCTAGGAAAAGTGTCCTGCTCTCGTCAGAAAAGATACGCATCAGATTGGACGATGTTCAAATATGTCTAAATGGCTACAATTTGAATTACTTACACTTCGTCTATAAATAACGAAGTACTCAGAGCAATTCTTATAAATAGAAACGAAGAAAAAGCACCGAAACTCTACTTAAGTAAAAACTCGATCGTTTCTATATTCAAGGCTATCTCTGAGCCTTCAGTGTGTCATTTATTGAACACGAGATTCACAACTTCTCAGCTCGAGTTATTCTATTGGTGTTCTTTTTCTCCTAGAAAAAATACAGCAATCACTACAGATTTCCAGTAGTGATTCTTACGGGCGTCTAGTCGATCAGTTTGACAGTTTGGGAGAAACTATAAAGCTCCCAACT
The DNA here is from genome assembly GCA_026898455.1 of Plectranthus barbatus. NCBI lineage: Eukaryota > Viridiplantae > Streptophyta > Magnoliopsida > Lamiales > Lamiaceae > Plectranthus > Plectranthus barbatus. The sequence continues at coordinate 664,301 of JAPKLW010000045.1, forward strand.
CTAGAAGAGGAGGTTGCGTGGTATGCTCACACTCCAAATCTTAGAAGCCAAAGGGACCAGAGGCCTGAGCGAGTGAGCTAGTGGACTGGTAGACACTGATATCTACTAGCTAATGATAGATCGTGAGACCCGTCTGTAACGGAAGCTTAGTAAATTTCCAGATTAAGGCCTGAAGAGAGGACGTAGAACTTTAGGCTCCGAACCTCTATAAATTTCTTGCGTTTTACTGCTTTCTTATATTTCTGCAAGGTTTTTTAAAAACTCAACACACTTTAGTGTTGAAGTATACTCGAACTGAACAATAATCTCACTGCTCGCTAATAAAGTGTTTTCTGAAACACAAACTGGTCAAGAACCACCAGATTGTGAGTGCAAGTTTTGATCTTAAATTTTTTGCTACACATTATACATGCTTTAATCTCGGGACCAACAATTTATAAAGAGCGGCATATAAGTATAACTATTCATTGGATAAAAATTCAAATATATTACATATTATTATAATATTTTTTAAATGTATTATGAATTATGCATGTTATTAAAATATATACACAATTATCATTTTTTTCAACAGTGTATGAAAATTGACGTGGCTTATTTGATTACAGTGAGTCAATATTTACAAAATTAGACGTCAACATGCAATTATATTAACGACTATTATAATTCTCTCAAATTCATGTTGCCACATTTTTGCTATTAGCATAAGTCTCAAACAAAATTAATAGTTTGAAATATATTTTAATAATATAATAATTTATAATATATTTTAAAATTAATAATTATTTGTAATGTATTTAATTCTTCATCCGTACTAAATTAGTCGTGGATAAGGCTGAATTTGTGTAACGAGATCTTAATTGGGCCCAGACTAGCCTTTCCCATTTAGTGGGCCCACTAAAAGCGCTTTGGGCCGCCCAATTTGTTACCCATCTTTTCTTTTTAAGCATAATTTGTTAGCCATCTTGATTTTGTGTTATTTGAAGTAACATAAAAACTTACGCATTATGAATTAAGGAGATTAGCTTATGTGAGAAAGATTTTGCCTAAGAAAATATGAAAGGTACTTAGATTATGTTTACCATGTTGTTTGGTTATATGTATCATGTTACACTTTGTAGGTATTAAAACAACGCGATAGATATATATAATTAAATAATATGGTAAAACATAATCAAGTTTTTTTCATTTTCAAAGTAAAAAATAAGGAGGGAAGATGGATCCTACAATTTCTCATTCAGAGATTTTTACATATGAGATATTATGGCATGGTACAATGAATTTTTTTAGTAAAGAATGTGGAAGAGAGAATAGATCTCACTAACTATCATTTACAAATTTTTGAACATGAGATCTCTTCGACGAGAAAATGTAATAATCCTTGGAAAATGTTGAGCATGGCGCAAAAACTTGGGGCACTAATCGCTTAAGCTATTATTATCACAAATTGAGTAGAATTTATTTTAAATTAAAGTATTGGCCTTTTTTACATGTGGCATAGTTGAATTGTATCGGTTGAAACGAAGGTCCAATAATGAATCATGTGAACAAAAAAATACAAAAAAAGTCACGTCTTTACTTATTTATTTTTTTCATTCTTCAAAGTTTGTGATATTAAAAAGAAATAGACAATTTAATTCATGCATATTTTATAATTATTTTATTCATGCAGGCAACGTGTATTTATAAAAAATCGTGTTTCGAAATTAAGGATATACAATGTACAAAAGTGTAAATATATTATAAATATTGCATTTTCTTAAAATATATTTGTATTTCAATTTTCAAAAAATCGTTCAAATTATCAATTTTATTTTAAATTTATATCCTGAACAAAAATTGATATTTTAGCAAAATATCTAGACAACGAAGTTAATTTTGTAAAAAACATACATATATGTATAGACAGATTTTGACCTGACGAGAATAAGAGATATCATGGCATATAGCTGAGCAAACACAATGACTGAGTCGATGATAAAATAAGTCTGTTTACAACAAGAGACACTGTAAGAGAACGGCAAGGCTTAAACAAGACAGCCAAACACACACATACACATACATATATAGAATCATTAATTGCCTTCATCAGACAAGCAGCAAATCTACATAACATGAACTACGTACGTACGGTCTTCCACAATCCCAAGTTGTGTAGTTATTTGAAATGAAGGTAAATATTTCTAGAAACGCTCCTGCAGATTAGGCTGCATCGGCTGCACGCGGAAGGCAAACGGCATCTGCTGAGCTTCATAGTCTGCAACTCCCTGATGATGATGATACACACCCTGTGCTTCCATCACATTCTCATCCATTGGGTCCAGATGCATCTGCCGCTGTTCATCACTTCAAACCTCTTAGGTGTGCTGGATTTTCTCATCACTTCGAATTCGAAACTAATGCTAATGTGCATGTGTGTAGAAATGTATGGGACATAAATATGTATGTATATATATAGAAAGTGAGATGTAATAAGATTACCAGCTTGAAGAGAAGGTTCTGGTTCTCCTCCTCCATCATTTCATTCTGAAATTAAATGTTTAACCATCAAGCATTAGCAAATAGCAATTGCACATCATATTTGTAACAAGTTTGTGTGTGTGTGTGTGTGTGTTTCTACTCTTGATAGTGTGTGGTCGATTAATACATGTTTCCTCATCATCCGCACAAATTCCATCTGTCACCATGACAAAATAAAAAAGAGGTGGTGATTCAGAATATATAATTATTAATTGAATAGCAAATATATAGCAAGAAAATGAAAACGAGATGTATGAAACCTGTTTGGCTTTGAGTGTTGTGATACCATTTTCCAGGGCATCCTCCAACACCATCAGCTCCTTGTGACTCAAAGTGGATATATCTTCTCCTTTAAGATGCCTTAAAAAAAGAAACTGGAAATATCACGAAAAAAGAAAATAGCCAAGATGGTATGTAGTGAACAAGGGGAAGGGAGAGGAAATTAACAAGAAAACCTCAAATTCTTACAACCTTAGCTCAATCTGCATGCTGTCATTCTCTTTCTTGATTCTGTTGATTTCATTGTCCAAATGCTGATTTTTTTGGAAATTAGCATTAGTAGATCCAACAGTTAGAATTAACCATTTACATACACGAATTTAGCAAGATTATTAAATATATATGCAGATCTATTTTAGGAGGGGTTAAGATAAATTTTTCTTTTTCCGTAAAAAAATCCTAATTAAAACCAACAGGCCAAGAAGGAACTCATCAAGTACTAATAGGGAGCCCTACGACTGGATCTATTTGAGGGTGCATAAATACATAAGATTTTTTCCTTTTCTTGTGCTAAGGAACTGCAGTAAAATTCACAAATTTCTTTCATAAATCTTTGCAACCAAAGGGAAGAGAGAGAATTACATTTTTTATACCAGATCTGTCGATGGATGTAACATCTCATGCAGTTTTTTTTATGTTCTGGCCACGGAAAAGGTGCTTAAATAGTAGGTAATAAGAGAGAGCAGAAGGGTCAAGGCTGGATCCAGATAAAGAAATCTTCAACCCATATAAAGATCTTTCTCAAAACTCAATCTTTGCAAAAACCCATGTTGTTTTCATCAGTTTATTACCAGTTCAAAACACTATGAGGGAAATCTTGAAAGGTAGGGCTCAATGATATTCCACACAGAGAGAGAATACCTCATGTTTTGCATCCCAGAGCCTCTTTCCAGAAAGTTTGTGGTACTGATCCAACATGTCCACCAGGCTATAACATCAAATTAAAAAAACAAATTCATATGTTATTCACAAGAAGCAAGAACCTTAAAAAAACTCTAGTAATTGAGGAAGAGGTAAGAAAAATATATGCAACATACGTAGTCGAAGGGCTGCAGAATTCGTGCATCTTGCCAGAACTAGCGAATATGATAACAGAAACCTGAGCATCACACAAAACGCTGATCTCCTTAGCCTTTTTCATGATCCCATTTCTTCTCTTGGAATAAGTCACCTGCCTGTTGCTTGAGTTCTCAATCCTCTTGATCTCGATCTTGCCTCTACCCATGTTGAACACCCCTTCTCTCTCTCTCTCTCTCTTCTTTATCTTTCTCACTTTTAATGTGTGGAGACGCAGAGGTAAGAACTTGAGGGGCGTGTAATGCAAGAGGCAAAACTCTATAGTTGGAATAAGGGGCAATCAACTTTCCAAAACTCAGGAAAAGAGTGTACGTTTATGGAATTACGGTCTATTGAGAAAGCCCAAGCCAACTGTTTAAATCTGTAAAATCTTATTTATTTTCTTACAACCTTATTAGTTGCACCTTGTTATCTTATGGTCTCTCTATATTCTTGCAACTGAAGCCATTAAACTCGGCGTTTTATCCACTTTTGTTGTGTGTAGATAAGATAGCTAGGGCTAATAGGTTTCAGCAATCTTGAAATTAGGGTTTCAGCGGGAGGGGTGGAAGGAATTATTACAATTGAGAAATGGTTGGTTACTTGTGGTTAGGATGTTTCTTGAATTGAAATCTTAACCATCAAATCAATATCAAAGTATTGATGGTGTATGTAAATTGATGGGGGATTTGATGGGCTGGATTTGAGATGAGATGGGACAGGAAAGTATTTTCAATCTCAACAACATTCGACCAAGAAATCAACTCTAATGTGTGTTTGGTAAATTCTTGGTCAAAACGTCTACTCTTTGGTTGGTTTCAATATCATTTCGAATATTTTTAAAAGTGGATTTTTGTTAAATGAAAATAAATTTACATTACTTATCTTTAAAAAATTAATGGTTTAAATTTTTTTTAATTTTATACTTAATTAATTAATTAATAAGTTATACTTAAATATATCGTGTTTAGTCGTCATTTGTATTATGCTTCAAGATATTAAGTTTATTTCTTAGTTATTAATATATTTTTATCTCAATCATTGATGCATACTATCAATCCAAATATTGAGATTCATGTGTTTAAATTAGAGTTTATGCTAAATAGAAATGGATCTCAATTCTTTGATTGATAGGGTTGGGTCTCGGATCAAAGATATAGTAACATGAGTTTTTGTAATTGGGTGGGTCAAAGATTCAATTACATGAGTTTAAATGAAAACTTAAGTTTGTAGTTGATCAGGTTAAGGGTATATGCTCACATTTATACAGCAACCTATGAGGTCTATTGTTGGGTTTTAAAATTGAGTGTGTGAGAACTGATAAAACAAAGACTGGAGTAAGAAGTAAAAAATAAGGAGACAAAAGTTTATAGCGATTCCGATGCCAATTGATCCTACGTTTACTCTTCCTTCAGATGAACGAAACTCACTAGCTTTAGTTACCCACGTAATCAAATATGAGTTGTAACAGTCACTCTTTCTTCCATGGGAAGCTTATCTTCTACTTCTGGTTGAAAAGTTCTTTTAGTTCCATGTTTTACCACAAGAATCTATTTGTTAGGCTCTTTGCTAACTTATAGATGTGGTTTTGAGTTCTCCACAAGAATCTAGAATGAGTTGAACAATGGTTTATTCTCAAGCAAGTTGGAAAGTTCTCAGATCCAAATAATTGAACTCCGAACTTAGAAAAGCTTGGAAGTTTTGTATTCTAGAAGACACTGTAGTTGCATAGAGCTTTAAGAGAAATGAAAGCTTTAGGATTTTCAATAGCTCGATTATCAATAGTTCAGTGATTCAATATCTCAATAGTGCGTTTTTCAGTAGTCTTCTTCTCTCTCTGGGATGAAGTATTTAAACTCCTCTTTTGAGATATAACTATTGTTGAAGATGTTACGACCTACCATGCTTCTGTAGGTAGTCATTTGTACTTGATGTACTTTTTCCAACTTTCTGCTTTTATTCGACGGATAATCCTTTTACCCAAGGGTTATTCCACCAGTTTGCTAGTTTCTCAAACATTGGGTCAAATCCTTTGATTAATTTCCCAATTGAGGTTGGACTTGTTAAGGTAACTCTATTTTGTATGGTCTAGGTTATCTTCTAGATAACCGTGGTGATCTTCTCTTTTCAGTTGCTTTTAGAATAATCATTCGCCGATTGTTTTAGGTGTTGGTTGCAAAGTCAACTAATCTTTTGTCTCAATTGTCAGTTCCTTCGAAATTTTTAGTCCGTCGATATGCTAACGTCGCTCAATATTTTGTGCATCAGTCGAAACAGAGTGATTTTCCATGGAATTATGGTCTTCTCTTCCTATTTTCAATTGCATTAACTCATAAACTTGTAAAGAAATTAACCATAAGCATAATACCTGATGAGAATCAAGGTGGTCCAAAATTGAAGAATATAATTAAGTTATTTGGACTTAATTAAATTATTGAAGGGTCAAAAAAATTGAAGAATTTAATTAAGTCATCTGGACTTAATTGAATTATTGAGGTTGTGATTTATGAGAAATAAATATATATCAAAATATTATTGAAGAAAAGAGAAGATTTGTTTTGTCTTGAAATATCTTTGATATTTATTAGATTTAATTTTTAGCAAGATTTTATTTCTAGATTTGTTAGATTTAATTTTTTGCAAGATTTGATTTCTAGATTTGTTAAGATTTGATTTAATTTGATTAGGATTAGATTTTATTTTCTCCCTATAAATAGGGCTTCATATTTTCATTGTAATTCAGTTTTCAGTTTAATAATATTTGTGAGTTTTATTCTCCAATTATCTGAAAGCTCTTGAATTTATGTGGAGTACCTTGAAATTCAATATTGGCTTATCAACCGGACTTACACATCCGTTTGTGGCGTCTTCACTATATCCTTCGTTGTTGAGGCGAGTTGCTTGTTGGGTCTTAGGGGTTCGTTTTCGTCCTTGCCTACGGTTCTCTAAAGGTCTACTTCAAAGGTGTTGGATTTCCCCTATCGTATCAAGTTATCAGTTTGCTTCTGCATCGTGTTTGAGTCAAATCGTTCGAGTTCCTGGGCTGCGACCTAAACCTTCCCGGCGAGGGTCTTATCAATACCTCTCTAAACTAGCTCATGCAAATAAATAAAGGATAACTAAACAAAACCTAAAGAAAATAATGCTAAAACGATATAAATAAGTGAGTAATTTGCGAACTTATCATTGAGTTTTGCCATACTTCCTATACTTGACTCTTATTTTTACAATTTTAGTTCCACACGGTACTTGAATACGGATCGTAGTGTCGTTGCTTCTAACAACCAAGGGTTGTAACACTTCTCTACTCCAGAGAATGAATGTTTGATTTTTCTTTGAGAATGATGGATTCAGGTGAATGATCCTTTGGAGCCTATATTGTAAAATAGCTAAATGACTCTAGTGATCTTGTCTCACAAGAGGATAGAATTCTCATGCTAAGTATGCACGAAAAGCTTGAAGCTTAGAAAGAGATTGTATATGATTGGATCTTGACAGTTGTTGTGGTTCAAATCTTGAGTGTGGAAACTTGGACCTAAGAAGGAAGCAGAAGACGGTAGAACAGAGTTGGAATGAGGAGCTTAGAGCTCGTGCAATGCAAGAATAAGGGTGTAGTGATAATGCAATATTTGATGTAGTAATTGAAGGGATTTATGCTGCAAAACGAATCACGGATCCATTAACTCGGATTATTCATAAATGTCAAAATAATCTACCATTCGATGCAAAAAAATTATGCATGTTTCTATTTACTTTAATGCCACGGGATTTAGAATTACCTGATGGTTAGAAGTTTCTGAATTAGCAATCGCGTTGAATCCAATCTTGACTCCACCATACGTTAGATTTAAACTGCGGAATAATAATTAAATCTTTTTGCCGATTTAATTCTAAGAATAAATTGAAATAAAGAGATGAAGGGAAGAAAGAATTGACCCTCCAGATCAAGCCTTCACATCTGTATCCCTTACTTTTCAATCCAGCTACTGATGAGGATTCCACTGGATTGGATTGCACAAGACAAAGACGAATTTCTTCTTCTCCAGTAGCAGTAGGGGCCACCCATGATCACTCTCTCTATGGTTGTTGTTGTTCTTTGTTGTACAACAAAATATGAGAAGAGAATGAGCTATTTATAATTAGGGTTCTAAACCCTAATGGACTCCATTAAGCATTTTATTGGGCGATATTGGGGACCTAAAACAATAATAAAATGAGTCTATGAATTAATTAACTCTCATGTTACCGAACACTCATTCATTAATTTAAGCATCTTATAAGTTTCGAATATTAACTAACTTCTTAAAATCCTGAGTAGTACCACTCAACCATTATCATTCATGCTTGAACTTTATCGGCCTACATGACTTTAGCATGAAGAACATTTGTTATTTACTCAGGAAATGTTCCCAACCTATTAGTCGGATATGGTTATCTAATGCCAGTTATCGAAATGAACTACACAAGCTGTTGTCACTAGACATGGCCACGGACCGGTTCCGATTCCGGATCGCCGGTTCAAAAATCAAGGCCCTAAACTAGCCCGTGTAGAGGAAGGTTACAATTCTGGTTTGGGGCCTGGAACCGGTGGTTTCGGGCCGGGCCAATAGTTCGGTCCAGTTTTATTTTTTAAGATTTTTTTAAAATGCAAAGATGAGGATTCGAACATGAGACCTCTATATAGTTTAGAGATCTTTATCGACTAGGCTACTGAACCTCCATTGTTATGAAAATATATTGAAAATATATAAATCTATTATAATTATAATGTCAAATATGTTGTAATTTATAATATGAAATAATCTTTAAATATATAAATATATTATTTTAAACAAAGATTATTAATGAACAAAATTATTTTGTTTTACAATTAGTAAAAAAAGTAATTATGATATATTAAGTAATTACAATGAGAATAGTTTAAAAACTCAAATAGATTATATTATATATAAATGATATAAATAAAATTATTCGATAATATTATTGATAGTCTTGAAGCTCTCAACAAATAATTTTCAATTAATATAAATAATAAAATTTAAATGAGATATAATATTATTTGGTATAATATAATCTACTCATATATTAAAAGAAAATAAAATTCATTATAATTGTCCCCTCCAAATTAGATTTTAGTTTTTTATTATATTATTGTATATAAAAGTTATTGACAAGGTGGGTAATGTAATGCAAATAACGCCACTCTTCAATTATTCGAAAGTTGATATTAATTGTATTATAAAAAATTATTCCAAAAATTTATATTTATCGAGTTGTAGAAGACCAAAATTATAACTTTATAATATGATTAAATGTAATCTTATTTATTATAAAATAAAATATTATTTATTAAGTCAAAATTATAACTTTGTATTAAATATGTATAAATATATTATAGGAGTATTAGATAATTAAAACAGCAATATGCTATGACTTATAATACAATAAACCAAATTATATAATTGAATAAGTCTCAATTATTTTTTCCAACTTTCATAATTACATTCAAATTAGTCATGTCTAGAGAAAAAATTATTGAGATTTATTAAGATATGTCAAATATATTTTATTTTGTTAAATATATAATATTATTTAGTATAATATCAACTATCTTTAACTAATATATAATAAATGGACGTAAACCTTATAAAAATTATAGTATCTACATATATTAAATCACGGCATTATTACACGAAGTTGCCCAGCTCAGTGGTTAAGTGCCTCATTACTTCCTGTGAGATTGATGGTTTGTGTCCTGCTAAGCTCAATTGTTATAAATCACGGCATTATTACAACTAATTCATTGGTTAAATGTCTCATTACTTCCTCCGAGGTCGATGGTTTAAGTCTTGCTAAGCACAATTGTTATAAATTACAGCATTATTACAATGAAGTTGCTCAGCTCAATGGTTACCAAGAGTTCCCAAATGAGGGTATGCGTCTGGCTACGACTACTTCATCGTTGCATAAATATATTAAACAAATAATTGGTATGAAAAGTAAAACCACCCTAAGAAAAGGTAAAGAATTTAAGGGGGCGTTTGGTTTAACTGTCGGGAATTACTATGAGTATGGATTTGATAGTAGATGGAATGGGTATGGTTTTGTTTTTGGGAATCATTCTCAATTTTGATGTTTGGTTTACTAGATGGGTTTTGGAATCATTCTCAATACTGATGATTGCTTTTTTAAGTTTATAGGTTTATAAAATAATTAATATGTTATACAAATAATAATTAATTTAATAATAAAAATAACAAAATAAAATCATATTAAGATAAATAAATAATCTATTTATCTTCTTATTTGTTTTATAAAATATAAAATTAAGATACAAAATAAATAATTGATTTTATATTATCATTATTATTATTATATATTTAAAAAATAATATATAATTATAATAACATATAATGTTATAAATAATATAATTATAAAAAATATTATCTAAACAAGAAAAAGTAAATAAATAAGAAAATAATTATAAATAAAATGAATTAAAAAAAAGAAATAAATAATTAATTTAATAATAAAAAATAAGAAAATATAATCATATTAAAATAAATAAATAATATATTTATCTCCTTATTTATTTTATAAAATATAAAATTAAGATAAATAAGTGATTAATATATAATTATAATAACATATAATATAATTATCAAAATATTTTAGAGTAATATTATAAAAATAAATAAATAAGAAAATAATTATAAAATAATATTAAATAAATAATTTTGGTAATGAGACCTGAGAATAAAAATGAAACCCACCATTTTGAATGGTTTTTGTGATTCCCAAGTATTTGGATATCATTCTCATACCCTTTAATCAAACAGTGGATTTCAAAATTATTTCATTCCCTCGTTCCGAAACCCACCAACCAAACGCCCCCTAAGTTAGTAATTATATACCCTAATAAGGGTGTCTTTTTTTAAAGTGGTGAATGGGCAAATGATTCCTTCATCTATTTGTAAAGTGATCGAAAGAGAATATAATCACTTTGGAGTGCTCGATTAGTTTCTAACCAGATGGATGGACTCAATTATCAAATCAAAAAATACATTAGAGTTCTAATATTTTATATGAAAGAATTTTTATTTTTATTTTTAATTTATTAACCATGTACTTCAATTTGTGCATAATTTGATGCAATCTCATCTAACACAACCTAAATTCTATGTACTTGTGTTCATGTAGACACTAAACAACCCCAACAAGGTAAACAACTCTTCTAAGCAAATTATCCATTAATTATCTTTAGACAAACTAGGTAACCATTAGGCGAGTTAGATACCACCTAATCAGCTTAAGTGCATATATTTAGACTTTTTAAAAAAATTAAAATTTCATATCATCTATTTATTTATATTTAAGCATAAAAAGAAGAAATTGTCTAATTGATAGGATTTTTACATGTAAAAAACAAGCAAACATTAGTACCTCAGTTCCAACTAATATGAACACCCAGCATTCCTGGTTAGAAAAGTGATGCCATGGACTCATGCTCTGATCAACAATTCATAGAGGTTACTGTTATTGTCGCCTGGCACGCGTTTCAACATCTCAAAACTCTTACGACTGCCGAGAAAATCGATTCGTCTGAACTCCATGTCCGGTGTTTCCTTGCCGGAGTAGATGGCCCTCAGCCGGTCAGCATGCCTTGTGTCTGTGTGGATAGCAACTTCTATTTCTTCACTAGACATATTCTCCTGATGATCCATCAATATATATTACAGTATATTGTAAGATCATTGCATCATCGGATCATGAGAAATCTGTAAAGATTAGGAGGAAATCACATGCCTGGTAAAATCCATAGATATAATCCAACACCTGCAAACATGTAAAGCCTCCGTTGCTGAAGAATGTCCGAGAACAAGGTCCCATCTCCGAAAACCGGTCCACGGGGAACATGATTGTGAGAAAAGGGCCTTTGAATATTAACTCAGACTTCTCGCTGCGATTTATACCACACAGAAAGGTGAGGATACATGTAAGATTCTTCGAGTGACCAGAAATGGGTTTTGGCTAACCTTTCTGTAAGAGGTCTAGATAAGTTCACAAATGAAGCATCGGATTCTTTTGCATCTTCAGTTGCATCAAAGAACACAGATGTCTGGTCTTCAACCGCGTTGTTCTCAACACTGGAGGACTCGGTATAAAAGGATGCAGTCGAGGTTGGCTCAGATATTGACCAGCAAATGGAATCCAAGAGACTGCCTGGCGTTATTGGTCGTATTGGAACTTGACATGTCTGCAATCATAATACAACAGATCAAACTGACATTTCTATCAAATTTATCGTGCAGAAGGTAAAATGTGTGTTGATCGTCAATTTGCCATCAGATGATCAAATGCACATTTCTACTGTTGGATACGAAGCACAGCCTACTCTAAAGTTCCAAAGTTGGATTTTCTGCAATACAACTCACTCATCCTTTTCTATTACATCAAGAAACATTCTAAAATAAGGTAAGAACTCAAGGAACCAACTGAACCTGCATGTGGCGGTTCCTTCGCTTTCTGACACCATCTTTGGCAAGTTTCACCTTCATTTGCCTTTCTTCATGATTGGTTTTAACGGCAGAACTAGACACCCTATCTGCTCCCTGAGAATATTCCAAGTGAAGGATTACGAAAAGCTGTAAGAACGTGTATTGAATAAGCAAAAAAAGGCAAACAAATATCTAATCTCCTTGAGAATTTGAACAATCAATCCCACAAGCAACAAAATAAATTATTTAAAAAAACAAACTGGGAATTTTTTATCAATATTAGGCTTTTATTATGCAAGTCCGTAATATCGTATTTCCAATTTAAATTTGTTTGTATGAAACTACTTCATGTTACAAATATTAATAAGGTAAACGTTGTGTAGAATCAAATTCTCACTGTTATGATACGAACACTTAAAATTTCGGAGTTGCCAAGAGAGTGTAAATGCAATGAGTGTCAGGAACAGAGAAAACTAGTAGAGGCAGTAAGACTGCAGCATACCTCATGGGAAACACCATGCTGAAAAGTATCAAGCATTACTCCGGTATACCTGGCCAGATCGGCTGATAAACAGACAAGTCTTTGAAGATACTTTTCTTTTACAGACTTTAAAACCCATACTGGCTGAGGGGGAGAAAAAGATGGCATCATGAGCACATTATATTAGATGTCACCGTGTCAAATCATAGAAAATAAAATTCACAACTGAAACGCCAACCAAAAATCTGCTACAGTGCACTATTCTTCAAATCCAGATGTCAAACTAGCATGGACAATGTGACTAATGACATGAAGAACTTACTGTTACAACGTTGCTCGAGTGTCCTAGATACTTTTGTATAGAAGACCCTTCACATACTACATGAGTTGCATTGCAGCCAACAAACCATTTGTCCAGTAAGCTAGCACCTTCAGCAGAGAGAGCCTCCACAACCTAGGAATATTTGATAGAATTTTCCCAAAGAAAATCTCAAGTCACTCTAAAGCATAAAGAAAGAGTTTTACAGAGGGAATGGCATTGGAGAAGAAATGGAGACAATAAGCAGAGTCATCAAAAACATAATCAAAGGCACAGGTTGCAAACAATTAATGCCAGAAAGAATGCTTCGAGTCTACCTTAGTGTGAAGTTCAGCTGGTACATCTACATCAACATAAAATGATTGACCAGCCAAGGATGATAAAGCTGTATGACTTTTATTTTGCCTTTCCAAAGAGTGGGAAGCAGGAGCTTCACTGAAGTCAGGTTGTCTAGTATGCTTGAGCAAACCAGAAGGAAGACAAGAATTCTCAGCACCAGAGTTCTGATAAAGCCTCTTTGAGTCATTATTTGCTAGACCATTATCTCTGATGCTATTAACACTGTAGAGTGTTTCATTCAGCCTAACTGGAATAAACCAAGTGTTTATCACCCACTGTAGTTCAAACAGAATACATGTACAGAGAATATTGCAGCAAATGGGTCCAATATGCTTAATTTATGTCAGTATTTGTACATGAACTAAACCATCACTAAGATGATTCTATTTTTGGGGTATCACTAGGATGGTTTTAATTTCATAGAAGAGCCGGGAAAAGCAATAAACAAAGATGGAAAACTAAAGGTACAGAATGATTGTCTTTCTTGTATCTATGTGACAGGTGAAAAAATACATTGAAACAATGTGCTATAGAGTTTTCAAGACAGTGAATCACATAGAAACAGGTTAGCATCATACTAGAAACCAAATTCCGTTGCTTATGGGCTTACAACTTATGAACTATAGAGTTAGTAAGACGGTGGGCTCACTTAAAAACAGGCTAGCATCAGAAGTAGAAATCAAACACTTTTGCTAATGGAGTTAGAATCAAAAGGCACGGCAAAATACGCAAAATGTCCACAAGGTAAAACTTTTATTATGTCTAAAGTTACTAAAAATAAAGGTATGAAGCAATTACCATTCCTTTTGACGCTATCCACAAACCAACCAATAGTTACCAGGAATAAACCATTCGTAGTTCCATGTTTCGTAGCATGCTCAAACTTACGCCCATGAAAGCTGTAATTAATGTTAAGACACAAGCATACTCAAGCTTATTACAAAATAAAAGCACTGCATATTTGTCTACCGCTATGCAAGGGAAAAAAAAAAAAAAAAAGAACTAGTGTTTCATAAAGAAGACTTGATTTCTTGAAGATTCACAAATCAAACTAATGTATCGAACTCAGTACCAACCAAATAAAGTTGAAGATAATATGATTTTATACTGTCACTGAGCCTGATGAACACCAAAGCCACAAGAATATTAAACATGCATTAAGAAAGGATATCTGGACCACCAAGTGAGTGCATTGAGGATGGAGATGAGGACTATATTGGCCTCCCAATCTCTCAGTAGCTTCCTGGACCTGCTTCCTCGTTTCTACATATTAAATCAATAAATCAGAAGATAAAATCTAGATTGAAATGTTAATGCAAAAAGATAAACACAAACCTATTGTCGAAAACAAGTAGATAAAAAATCTTCTTTATAACCTTTTAAGCAGAGATATGTAATTGTGAACGATGGGAAAAGATATTCTAGATCCGTAACAGATTCACTCGCCATGAATGCATACTTATTATATGTAAAAGCTGGCAACTCATATTTTTTTATCCTGCAGTCAAGATAAAGTCTGATAACTACACTTTCCCTGCCTCTTATCATCAGATTAAGCCATACCACTATCAGGCTTAATATCTAAAGTAATATATTTGTTGATCTAACAGTCAGAAACAAGTAGGAAACTGCGCAATGAAACCACATCAAATGACTCAACCACAGCAAACCCAGCCAACAAACGCCGATTCACCATCTTTATTCAGTGAAGAAGATATTAAACTGGAAGCTTGCTTCTTCATTCTAGAAAGTATTTCACTTTTCTTTCAATCCATTCATCTCAAAACACAAGCTCACAAAACTAAAAACTTGCTAGCGCCATCAATGATAACACAAACAATAAAACAGTAGACACATAAATCACAGAATTAGACAAACAACCAGCTAAATACCTTTAGATAGCCCCGTCACGCAAATGACAAGGCCAGAGAAAGGGCCTTTGGTTTTTGAAATTTTAACCGGAGATTCAGACAGTGCACTGGCAGCTGGAGATGAGGGCTCCAAAGAAAATGTTGAGATTCCTCTGAATGAGGAAGAAAAATCCATAAACAACCTTGAACACCCCTTCGCACCAATCACCTCCACCCTCCCTCCCCCAACTCCAACACCCGTTTTTTCGATCATCCCATCAACTAATGCTATAGAACTCTAAAATTCAGCTTCATGCAGAACAAGGAAAATTGAAAGGAGAAAAGATGTCGGGAGGAAAACTTGAAAGTTTCGAAAGGTGTGAAGAATATACCACTACTATCAACACTTACTGTGAACAATTCACGTATAGTGACATGAATGGAGGTTTCCTACACAAAAGAGGGTCAATGCAACATTTTTTTTTTCACATAGAGAACACACGAAATTTCAAAATTCTTTCGAAAAAAAGAATCTCTCTTTTTTCACCAACAGTGGTTAAGGGTAAAGAAAAGCCAAAATCTTTACTCTAACAAACATTCGGAATGATGGGCACCGCGATATGAAGTGTCTGGAGAAGAATCTAAAGCAGAAAATTTCATGAAGTGTATTTATATTATCCAATCCTCTTTTCCATTTGCTTTTTGGAGGAGCTCAGAAAGTGGGAATTGGCGTGATTCATTAACAATCACTTTATTTTCCTCCCCCCTCTGTGCCTTTCTCTCTCTACAACTTTGCAGAGCAAAAAGGCCGACGCCATGGACGCATCGCATTTGCGTTGTGTCATCGATTTGATTTTGAATTGAATTACCGAGGAAACGGGCATTGGCCATGTACAATTACTTTTATATCCTTCCCAAGTTTATTTTCTCGCGATTGGACCCATTCCCATTTCTGTATTTACAACTATTTTTGGTTTATAACAAATTTTTGCTTGTTAATGGAGAAATCAATTATTTAATTCTCTAGGGAAATATATTTCCTGTATTTCACTCAAGAAAATATGATGTACATACAAGTGTTTATATAGAAGAGAAAACAAATCTAAGGAAATCTATTCTAGATATGTACATTATACATAAAGATGTGAATATATATATGATATCCTAACACCCCCCCGCAAGCGAAGACGGAGGTGAGAGTCGAAGCTTGGTGCAGAAGTGGTCGAAGAGATCTCTTGATAAACTCTTCGTGAAGATGTCCGCAATTTGTTCCTCAGACTGAACGAATTTTGTATGGAGTTTGTCGGAAGCCACGAGCTCACGGACGAAGTGATAGTCAATGTCGATGTGCTTGGCCCTCTTGTGAGATACTGAATTCTGAGTGAGAAACAAGGCAGAGGCATTGTCCGAATAAAGTACTGGAGTCGACAGTTGTTCTACTTTCAATTCGCGCAGCAGATTGACTATCCATTGCATTTCTGAGGCTGTATTTGCGATGGCACGATACTCCGACTCACAACTTGATCGCGACACCGTCGGCTGCTTCTTGGCACTCCAAGAGATTAGATTCGGACCAAGGAATATGGAATAGCCATAGGTTGATCGTCGCGTGTCCGGACAACGAGCCCAATCAGCATCTGAATAACCACGTAAGTGAGGACTACCCTTAGTGAACGTCAAGCCGAACCGCACCGTACCTTTTACATAGCGCAGAATGCGCTTGAGAGCCTAAAAATGCTCAATAGTTGGATGTTGTTGATACTGACTCATGGTGTTTACCGAGTACGCAAGATCTGGCCTAGTAACAGTAAGGTACTGCAGGGCGCCGAGAAGAGAACGATACAGAGTCGGGTCCTCAAAGGAGGGCCCGCCGGCCGTGAACGTGGCACCGGGAGGTAAAGGGGTGGAGACAGGCTTCGCATCAGTCATCTTTGCACGATGCAGAATTTCCAAAGCATACTTCGTCTGCGTGAGATACAGACCAGAAGAGGAGTGGAAGGCTTCAAGACCAAGAAAATATCCAATTTTGCCGAGGTCCTTGGTGCGAAACTCCGAGTTCAGTTTTGACATTAGGGCAGCAATGGCGTGTGAGTTATTTCCTGTGATGATGATGTCGTCCACGTAAACCAATAAGTATATAAGAGCTGTCTTTTGAGTCAGAACAAATAGGGAGGTGTCGGCAGAGCTGCATAGAAAACCAAGAAATAATAAGAAGGTCCGGAAGCGCTGGTACCAAGCCAGCGGCGCCTGCCGGAGTCCGTAAATAGCCTTGTTCAGGGAGCAGACGTGAGTCGGATGCCGTGAGTCAATGAATCCTGGAGGCTGCTCCATGAAGACCGGAGTAGATAGAATACCATTCAAGAAAGCATTCTTGACGTCCAATTGATGAATTGGCCAAGAACGCATTACAGCTAAGGCGAGGACGATGCGAACAGTTGTAGCTTTCACCACTGGACTGAAGGTGTGAGTGAAATCGAACCCAGGGACTTGGCTGAAACCCTGAGCGACTAGCCGAGCCTTATAGCGGTCAACAGAGCCGTCAGCAAGCAGCTTAGTCCTGTACACCCATTTAGAGCCAACGACATTAGCATTGGACGGGCGTGGAACCAGAGTCCATGTATTATTTCTCGATAGGGCCGTGAGCTCTTCATGCATGGCCTGAGTCCATTCAGGAACCTTAAGAGCAGACTTAATTCCACGAGGTTCCGGTAGAGCTGCAGAAACAGAAAACACAGAAACTAGATTAATGTCAACCGGATATCTAGGTTTAAATATTCCGGACCGAGCGCGCGTCTGCATGGGGTGACGAGGAGCTAAAGGAGGTGGAGAAGGTGGCTCGACAGGATTGGGAGGCTCGGGTTGGGGAGGCATAGGCAGCGGAGGTGTCGGGGAAGTGATATCTGAGCGGCAGAAGATGCATGGTGGGTTAGAGTTATGCGAGGAAGGTGCGATTTGTGTGGAAGGGTTTTCGAAATATTCAGTGAGAGAGAGACGAGACATAGGAGTGGACTGAACTAGGTTAGAGAATGGAAATAATGCTTCATCAAACCTAGCATGGCGTGTTATATAGACTCGATTTGAGAGAGGGTCTAGACAACGGAAACCTTTGTGGTTTGAACTATACCCGATGAATACACAAGGCAAGCTACGAGGCTCGAGTTTGTGTTTGGTGTAATCCCGGAGACAGGGGAAGACGTGACAACCAAAGGTACGAAGAGAGTTGTAAGATGGGCTGGATTGAAATAGTAATTCGAAGGGAGAGGCATTTTTGAGGAGGGGATTAGGAAGTTGATTTATTATATAGACGGCAGTACTAAAAGCTTCTACCCATAGGGAAAGAGGAGAGGAGGATTGAAAAAGCAGTGAGAGTCCCATTTCAGTTATGTGACGATGTTTACGTTCAGCACGGCCATTTTGAGAAGGTGTATATGGGCAAGAGATTAAGTGATGGATTCCAGATTTAGCAAAATGATTTTTGAGGCGAGAGTTGGTGAATTCAGTACCACCATCGCTTTGAAATTTCTTGATTTTACGTGAGAATTGAGTTTCAACTAACACGTGAAAATTGAGAAATATTTTGAAAAAATCAGATTTTGCATACAGCGGATAGAACCAAGTAAATCTAGAAAAATCGTCAATGAACACAGCATAATAACGAAAACCAGATTTGGATTTAACGGGTGAAGGCCCCCAAAGATCACAATGAATAAGATCAAGAATATCGGAAGCGCGTTTATCAGACACAGGAAAAGGTAAATGTTTGTTTTTAGCTAACTGACAAGAGGTACACAAACTTTTATGCAAAACAGGAGACGAAGTAGAAAGGAAACTAAGCTTTTGTAGAAGACTAATGACTTTCGGAGAGGAATGACCGAGCCGATTATGCCACGTCTCGAAGAGGGCGTGAGGCGGGCTGGACGACGAGGAGACGGATAGGGCAGGAAAGGGTTGTTGGAGGACGTACAGCCCATGCTTACGCACGCCGGTGCTGACAATTTTTCCGGTTTTGCGATTCCGAATCTGTAGCTGCGAGTCAGTAAACAAAACGTCAATCGGAAAGTCATGAGTTAGTCGACTGACAGATATAAGATTCTTAGTAATTGAAGGAACTACAAGCACATTGCGTAAAGATATAGAATCTGAAATAGAGAGAGAGCCCGTATGAGTAATACGGAGACGAGCACCGTTACCAACAGCCACATGGTCAGAGCCCGAATACTCCGCAACATTGTCCAAGGAGGACGCATCAGCGGATATATGAGCAGAGGCGCCAGTATCCAGATACCAGTCAGAAACTGGAGGCGAGGAGACAGAACATTGAGCCGAAAAAACTTCGGCTAGATTTGCCGAGGGCGGCGGACGGCAGGAGCGCACGTAAGACCTGTCAAAGCGTTTAGGGCAATCAAAAGCATCGTGATCGGTTTGCCAGCAAAAAGAACACCACGACGGACGTTTCTTCCGGTTACCACCATTAGAACGACCGCGATACTTGGAGGCCTGAAACTTTCCACCAGAGTCATGGGACTTGGATGACGCCTGAAAAGCAACAGGCTGAGGCGAGGGCGATGGTTCAGAGCCGCGAATGAATAGCTCGTGGCTGATTGCTCGGGCAAGAAGAATGTCAAACGCTGGAAGCGGCTCTTGGGCCATCTGAGCGGCCGTAAAAGTCGAGTATGATGGGTTCAAGCCTCTGAGAAACCAATGAGATTTATCAGAGTCATCAATAGAACGTCCGATGGCCGAGAGTTGATCACACAAGCCCTTGAAACGGCTGCCATAATCGGAGATGGGCAGATCGCCTTGCTTGATCGAGAGGAGATCGTCTTTCAGGCTGAGTTCACGGGCTTTGGACCGATGGCTGTAAGCGCGAGATAGCGCGGACCAGACGTCATGCGACGTGGAACATCCGATAATGACGGCCATGGATTCCTCAGTGAGTGTAGAAACTAGAAATAACTTTATCAACTGATCGCGAGAGTACCACTTCGAGAAAGCGGGGTTCGGGGCCGCGGCAACGCCGGAAGCAGCAGCGAGAGAGCGAGGAGGGGCCGGAAGAGAACCGTTGACGTAGGGCATGAAATTTTGAGTAATGAGGAGGGGCTCGATCTGAGCGTGCCAAAGAAGATAGTTGGCAGAAGTAAGTTTGATGTTGACCATATGAATGATAGTCGAAAGCGGCAACGTCGGAAGATCACCATGATCAATTTGAGCAGCCATGGTGACGTGAAGGAGGGACGGCGGCTAGGGTTTTGGAGGAATTAGGGTTTTAGCCAGGATTTAGGCTGATACCATGTAGGGAAATATATTTCCTGTATTTCACTCAAGAAAATATGATGTACATACAAGTGTTTATATAGAAGAGAAAACAAATCTAAGGAAATCTATTCTAGATATGTACATTATACATAAAGATGTGAATATATATATGATATCCTAACAAATTCAATACATAGTTATTTCAGTTTTTTAGGGGAATTATTTTTATTTTTACGGATACTAAACTGAAAACCATCTAACTCAAGAATTATACTCTATCAAACCATCTAATTACAAATATTTAATGAATATATCTTATATAGTTCCTGCTCGTAAAAATGTATTATCTGTGACCAAAAACTCATTAATTAAAACTTTTAAAGAATATCTAAATATACTAGTTTAAAATTAATGTATTACTAATAAAAAGGGGTTTTCACAAATAAAAAATTGTTAGCACCTATTGTTGATATTGATCAATCAATCAATCTCAGGACCATGCACGTCGCCATATCAAAATAGGTGGTCCATCTATTTCTACTTCTTTATTTTCTTTCCCTTTTCTATTTATTTGTATAGTTATTACTATCACTATTAGCTAGCTGCCGCGGAAAAGCAAATAAAAAACGCAATATTATTATTATTGTACATGCAAGCTATAAGGTACATTATAAAAGAGTATCATCTATAAATTTTTCATTACAAATATTTTACATGATTTTTGAGTTACGGAGGTTGAAATTATATCAATAAATTACATTAGACAGTTTACAAAGAGTTATATATAGAGTACAAGAATATATCAGGATATTTTTTGTGTATAATTTACAAAGAATTACTTTTAGAGATGCTTTCTAGTGTGATTAGGATTAATGTATAATAGACAGTAAATTAATTAAGCTTGATATATATATATATATATATATATATATATATATATATATATATATATACATACGTTCTCCAATATAGTCAAGATTGATGAACTAAATCACCAAATAACATTGTATTATTGGAACATTTTCTTCATCTATGCTCATATGTATTTGTTTAATCTTTACATAAATATGGGATCTTATTTCTTCATAATATTTTATGAAGAAATTGCTTGAGTTGACCACTTTTCTGGCGATCTACTATGATGGGCTGTCTTAATCTATATGTTTATTAGTTGTTTTTATTTCTGGTCAAATCAATAACTGATAATTGAAGTTATAATGTGACAGTAAACCATAAACATTTATTTAATTTCAACGCATTTATTTCATCTTAGCCTAATTGACAAGCTAGCTTCTTCGAGACGGAACTTCCAAGTGTCTAATCTAAAAAGGGCCTTGTGGTTGTAGGCTTTCATCTGCACTCTATGAATTAAATCAAAATCAGTTTCTATTGTTAATTTTGACAAGTTGCTTGATTATTATTTCTTTACTTTTTGATTGGATTAATACTTTAATGGAAATAAACATTGATGAAGATATGCTCGATTTCATTTTTTTGTTCAATCGTAATAATTTCAACCACAACCGGTTAAATTTATAAAATTAACCGTTGAAAAGAATTTATAATTTGACAAATTCAATCTCATTAAAAGAAATTAACCACGTGTAGTTGTTGTAAATGAGAATAAGATCATTTTGTTGTTTAACGTTTGAGATGTGTTCATTGTTGTAGGCGAATGACAAGTAAAGTTAGGTGAGGGATTCGAATTCATTAATGCAAAAATAGGTAGAATTAACTAACATAATATAAGTGCGAGTCAAATTGGCAATAATAATAGAAGAGAAGTGGGCAGTGGGGCACCATTATTTGTTGATGGAATTCCGCATTATTCCACTCTGTAATCTGGAAAATACAACACATAATGTTACAGTGGATTGAAGTGGTTTTTTTTTTTAAAAAAAAAATTATTTTCACATGATTTGACCTAACAGAAAAACAACATTTAGGTTAAAATGCACAGATTTGAGAATTGACGTGTTGTTTTTTCACACATTGTAATATGCCTGCATATAAACATAAGAAAGAAAAATACCCTCTCCATCCCGACCGGGCATAATAACAAAGAAATGTGAGTGTATAATAAATTGAGTGAAATTAATATTTTATTATTGAGTGTGAAAAAATTGCATTTTTTAGTAATGAAACAATTGAGCTGTAACAGACGAAAAAGGAAAGTACGACAATTAAGCTAGGATAGAGGGAGTATAATAGACATAATTGCTTTTTTTTTTAGTTCAAAATAAATACTTAAGATATGGGTGGGGGCAAAAGGCATATTGAGAAAGATGGTGATAGCGCAGAGCAGAGCAGAAAAAAACAAAAGGCAAGTTAAAAAACTGAATGAGCAGAATGAGACTATTGCAAAACAGCGCAAACACAGCATGTGCTTCCTAAAAGAATATATCCAGTTGGATTTGACGGCTCATTTCCCAAAACCCAACAACAATGGCAATGTTCATCAACAAGAATGATCAGGATGTGAAAGTAAACAAACTTATCTGCACTAATTATTTCTGCTTCTTTGAGTTTGATATCTTGGACTTCAATTTGCACCCAAATGAGAGAGCTTTCAGGACTACATTATCAATCTCTTCCTCGTTTTTCTCGTACACAGCGAAACAAATAAAGATGAAGGGTAGTCCTGCAGCAAGCGACGGGTGTGACATGAGCTATGGCTTTAGAGTTTAGAGCATGAATAATGTGGTATTCGATAGAGAAGTTGCACGTGCATCACTGAGTAATCACAAAATATCTACACATGGAAGTGGTCTTACCTATTGCGAATATATTATGTGGTGAAACTGCTCCAAGGATACTGAGGAACAATAAGGAAAGAACAACCTGTAAAGATAGAATTTGCAAAAAGCGTCATCTCGCCAAATATTCAAATGCAGGAAAGGAATTATTATTTTAACTTCAAAGTGCAACCATATTTCACATGCTTCTGGTTTTCTATCCAACCACCAGCTTTACAGTTACTTAACAATGCACTGTTTTTAATGCTTGCATGACAGAAGAATTGAGCTACACATAACATGCACCCAGAGAGCAATGTAGCCCCAGTCACTAATCAAATTCTCTCAAACATATTAGTACATGGTTACAGGAAACTTTTAAAATCTTAATGTATGTGTTTAAAACATCTCAAAAGCCTCAGTAACAAAGAATTGCTCAACTCAAAATGAGATTATCATTCGAGGGATTATGTTGTATCATTTCATGAAGAAAATACCAAAATAATGAAATAATCAAGTGAAATGTGCATAAAAGGAAAAAAACAATTTACCTTGACGAAAAGATTTGTGTCATTTCCTTTACACAGTGATTTTAAATCATAAACAGCAGAATTCCAACTCGACACCACGGACAAAGCAATTTGATGGGAAGCAGCTTCTGAGACATGGAATTTTGACTCGGGAATCTTTTCTATTGTATGTCCCAATCTGCAGCAAATAATGAGAATGAACCGTCATATTGATGCTATGCAAACTCCCCGAGTTTATAAAACCTCAAATGATTTTCTGCATAACCAAAGCAGCAGGTTTTGCAAAATCATCACCAGAGATTTCTATATAGTGTACAGCCAGTGGAATCTATCAAGATCAAATAATCATATATGCCAAAAAGAAAAATAAGCATGTTTACATTTTTTGGGGTAGTTTTCCGTGGACGAAGAGGAAGGCTGATGCCACTAATAAAAGCTTGGAAACTGACGTTATGAAGGTAAACCCAGTTGCTATGAAGTGGAAGTAAAATGAAGCCAATATCACCAGTACGATGAGTGTTTGCTTTTTATCCCTCCAGAGTAGTGTGTGAGCAACTGCAAGTGTCATCATCACTGATCAGGTTTTCTAAAATGCATACTGGTGCCGAGTCAAATACTCATTTCAGGCTGTAGATCATATTATATAAGTAATATAAAATCAAAGCATGCATCTCACAGATAAAACCAAATAAATAAATTGGACCGCACCATAAAAAACGAAAAAAATCCTTTATAACAAAACCCTGATTAAGCATGCAGAAAATGTAACGTAAAATAAGAAAATTAAATGGAGGCAATGATAACAAAGGAGGATATCAATAGGAAGAAAAAATACAATCACACCCTTAAAAACCATGATATAAAGGGCAGAGTAGGAACACTGTATAACCTAAAATTATAGCATTCAGCCAAGATACAAATCCTCATATCAAAGCCTCATATTAGCAGAAAAATAAACAATGTGACTATAATAGGATAAAATAGAATGATCTGTTCCCCTTCCAAATTATTTGACAAATTCTGACCAGCTTCTGACTTCTCGTCGTTTTCCTTTCAAGCAAGGGAAACTGAAGCTACTATTGTGGTGTGCACAGGGTAATGATCCAATCCCCCAGCACCTAAAAGGTGTCTCCTGTTGGTCCCGGATATCAGGGTATAACTTGGCAGCGGAAAATATGGTTTAGTCGTTTCTTGCGCTCTGCTGGTTACTCAGCTGACTGGGACCTTGTCAGCTGATAATTCAACTGGCACTCTGCGTACTCAGCTGACTAGCAACTGGCTCGTCAGCTGGTAGCTCAAGACTTAGAATATTTTAGGC
>JAPKLW010000045.1:694481-751965 GCA_026898455.1 Plectranthus barbatus
CTACTGGGGAAGGGAAACTTAGCCAAATTCCCAACAATTTCCCAACATCTCCTTTCTTTATTTGTAACCTTTTCAGTTCATTGTTTACAATTTCCCAAAAATCAATTCAAGTGTGAGAAGTTGCACACTGTATCAACATGTTTTCAGTTATTTCCTGAGCATTTCCCAAATATTCAAGGATTCCCATCCCCAAATAATTCAAAATATCTTTCTAGCTTCTCGTTTATTGAACATTATTGTGAAACTCAATGATTGTAAGGTACTGATTCAACAAAAAGGTAAAAATAAATTGTCAAATATAAATCAACCCTTAACAGTGTTTAGATATATATTACAGGACGTTACAAAAGAAAGAAAAAGTTGGCACCTTTTCCGCTGCCAAGAAGCAATTCAGCTTTGGATGGGCTATCCCTTTCTGTTAGAACACCAGCTCTCAGATGTTGGTATGAATCAATGGTTCTTCTAATGCCCTCCTGAAGAAAAAAACATCAATTTGGAATCATCAAGAAACAATTGCATCTGCAATTTAAAATCCAGTGGAGCCACATAATTGGGGATGGCGAAATGCAATTAGTAAATACAATCATTCCAGACAAGTTTCAAACAAATCATGGAATGTAAGTGGTCTGAGTCCTAAGGGGTGAGGTGTTCGTTTGTTAATTTTCTACTGACCGGATAAGGTTACCATTTTCCAGGGAAGTCACAAGTGCACGATCAATTGTAAACATGCATTTGGAATAATATTATCTGGTTGAAAGAGGATGTATAATGAAAGCATAAATCAAGTTCAATTTAGCCAAGACAATCAGATTGTATTAAGTAACACAAGAACGAGAAAGAAAAGGCATGTCATCTAACAGCCCCTTATGTCGAAGTATTTTCTAGCAAAAGAGATAGAGTTGACTCATTACATGTCCATGCATAACAGACCTGTAGTGGCACAATAGGTGTGTAGCCAAGAAGCTCATTTGCTTTAGAACAATCAAAGGTTCTGCTGAGAGATAGAAGCCGAATTCTTGAAGGTATCAATTGAGGCACCTTCATTCCGTAAGGGCCTAAAATTTTGTATGTAAACTCCACCATATGTGCAATTGGCATCATAACAAATGCAGGAATTTTTATTTTTGGCCTGCACAGACAAGATCAGGTATTAAGATACCATGTATTGCTTATCAGAAAAACCCAACAACTGAAACAAATAATCCAAGATATGCAGAAATCAGAATATAAAAATAAGCAGTTGCCCATGGATTGGTTTATTGAGGGTGTAAACAAAGGCCGGGTCATGGGTAAATATCAACAAGTAAAAGATCTATGTAGATTTATTATGCTACAGTAAATATCGTTGATAAAGCCATTAAGACATTGACTTCCAGTGATAGATTTGACTCCAATAAAAGTGCCAAGTTCAACATATGAGAGTTTGTCCAAAAAACATGTGCTGTTTTTACTTGTAGGACAAATTTCCACGAATTCGATTAGCATGGTGAGGTTGTGGTCAAGCCTTGTTAAATGTCCAACATTGACTGGTTAAAGTGGCATGACCCAACTTAAAATAGTGAGACATGTCGCTCTTACAAGTCAATTTTAGAAGGATCAATGGATCCTTACATAGTATGAAAGCCAACCCAGTTACAATGATGGGTGACTCCAACAGCGGTTTGTAATATAAATAATACCACGTGGAGGATGAGGGGGTGCATTAACTGTCCACATTATGTGTTCATATTTCGACATAGATTTTGCATGTTTCCCATTTTGTTTTAACTATCTTAATGCTTGGAATCGATTAAATATGGTTTGGAATCAATTTTGACCTTTGATTTTGATGGATGACCACAATAAAACTTTTTCAACTTGGCAGTTGCGCATTTTAATAGGGGCAATCACACAGTTCAATGAAACATAATATACTAACTAAACAAGCACAATATACTAATAAATCAAGCACATGATCTAACAACATTATCTAAACTAATGAGCAAAATACATAAACTAATCAAACATAATATTAACTAATCAAGCATGGGTTGACATGATAGCAAAAAACACTTATTAGAACCGGATTCACTACATGTATATGTGTATGTGTATACATACATATATATATATAAATATATATATATATATATATATTATAAAATTATAATTAATTTATGCAAGGTGGTGGTGCGCAAGGCATAATTACAATTTGTGCTAGCTAATTTTTCAAGAGCTTTCAAGTAAAGTTGAGGTGGGATGTAAATTGTGATTTATTTATCCCTCTTATGAGTTCTACTTGAAATTTTACATGTCTCTAACCACTAAGAAATGTGCCTTTAGGCATGATAAGCTACTAAGCCTTCGGGCACGATAAATCATTGTGTCTTCGGGCATGTTTAGCAATGTAGCATGTATTTAATTCTTGTACTACATATCATTGTAGATAAATGTACTCCTCCCCCCCCCCCCCAACTAAGTCAAAAGAAACTCACCTTAATCTTTAACTATTTCTCAGCAAAAAAACTTGGTGTTGTACATGAGGATGGGGTGGTTTTTATTTCTATTTCATAAAAGTAAGAATAGTTACATCACTTTTATTTTTAAAAGTAAGTGTGACATCAAATAATTCAAACTCTATTGTTATCATAATGTAAGTTTATGTTATTGTAAGTGTTTTGTTGACCATGAATGAAGCTTGTGCCCAAAATAATCTCACCATTACCTAAGCCACATTACAACCAAAAGAAAACTTTCGATCTATAAAAATTGCAAATCTACTAAGTGGTGGAGATGTGATTGATTGGCAAGCCTATATGGTCTTGCAATGGTCTCTGAGAGTTTTTGTCTCTTAAACACTCTATACACTAGAGCATAATGAAAGGATGTTGGTGGGAGAGCTTCCGAGTTCTTTGAATTTCACATTTCAGGTTTTGTTTTGGCATGATACTTTTTTATGTGGATTTGTTGTTGCCCTTGTTCAAACTATAACTAGTTAAAGTGGCATGTGCCACCTTATAACCGTGTGGTGCCCCTCTACTCACAAGCCAATTTTGTAAGGCTGAGTGGATCCTGACACTCCTCGATAGACACAATTGATGTTTTTTTGAACATTTAAAATTATGCAAAAGGATAAACATTGAATAATTTTTTGAGGGAAAGGTGGCGGGACTTGCCCTATACAAAATTCAAATAGATGAGGCTTGATACAAAAGAATACCTTTCATAGCCAAGACCTTCAAGAATGAGAGACATAAACTCCCAAAATTTAATTGGTTCCGCATTGGTAATGAAATATGCCTGCAAGCATGATTTGAAAATGAAACCATGTCACTATGGTCTCATTCAGGTCAGGGAATAAAACTGCCTTAAGCACAAATCTAAATTGTGAAATCAAATGAGCTAGCTCCAAGGTAAAATCTGAAGAACCTTACATAATTCACATACATATCCCACAAGCAGAACAGTTTTATACAAAACACAGTGCCCAATGCCCATGCCCACTAGATCACTACATCAAGGATATGCATATGCATGACACTAATAACCATGCTTACTACAAATCCTACACCAGAGCAGAGAGAACCAGAATTGCTCATACAATTTATTTTTTCTCATTACGACTTCAAAAATATTTATGGATATTACATTCCTTAGTAATTGAATTATGCATAATTCAGGAGAACAGAAGCAAGCTATTAAAACAATATAGACAGTGGCGGAAGTCTGAGACAGGGGAGAGATGGGAGACGGTACATTATGCTGCAGCAGGATCAGAAGCATAGATATGACAAACTTGGGGACGTAGTATAAATTAAACATTTAGACGAGATTTATGATTTTTCTCTGACCATGTAGAAGGTGCGTAGCAAACCACCGCAATCCAATGAATTGGTTTGAATAGGAACCTAGTTTCTTTAAAAGTGATTAATAACCCTCAACAAAACTGAAACCAATAGCCTTCTTATATACTAAATATGACAATTTAGTGGTTTGATTCACTGCAAAAGTATTTGAGATTAAATTAGGACTCAAACTCAGTAAGATAATTTAGTGGTTTGACGGATTGCATAAGCCTTTGAACAAGAACTGTGGAGATTAAACCAATCCGGTAACTAAGAACTTCAATAAAGTTTCAGATGACAAAGTATATACCTGTCCCGCTGCTTTATCTGCTACTGCCACCTCAGATGCCAAAGCTCGCTCAGCACAAATGTGAGCATGTGCAACATTCTCAACATAGGTAAAATCATACATATTGTTCCCATCTCCAATGATGAACTGAACACCACAAACCAAAAGAAATAAAGAATTTGATTGTAATATTTCATAATACCTAAACATTATTGTACAGCAATTGGATATCAAAATATTAAACTTTAAGATGCTGACATAACAAAAGAAGAGGAGGAAATTCATCGCAGCACTAAAAAAGAAACATGAAACAACTCATGATCACAAATTCCTTAGTCCTCATGGTCAAACAGAAGCAGGCAGTATAACATGAATTCTGCAAAACTTGAACCCAACCCAAAGAAATGGGTCTCACGGGGTTCCTTTATTTAGTTCAATGCATTGCAATTTGTCCAGCACCTAATAGAAATAATGGAGAAGAAAACCTCAAAAACTAGATAGCACAATCCAATCCTAATAATAACCTTTGATTTCCCAGACCTTGCTGCAGAAACTAATGATGGAACAAGCAACTTATCACCAGGGCCAAAAATGCTGCTAGGTCGAATGCAGCAAGTTAGAAGCCCGTTTGAACCATTTGAATTGATGACTATGCTTTCTCCTTCAGCTTTTGTAGCAGAGTATGAATCATTGTGCTGAAAACCAAGACAATATCTAGGAGTTCAGATATGACTCAGGTGAGTGTGAACCATAACATAGCCGAAAAACGGAAAACTTAAGCCTTCAAACAATAAGCTGCAGAAGAACAATTAACTAATAAGAGAAAAACCATCTTCTAGTTTAAATGAATGACAGCACACCCAAGGGGGGGAAGCAGGAAAGAAAAGGAAGACAATTATGTGGAAACTTCATGCTAAAAAGTAAATATAAAAGACAACAATCAAACTGAGCCAGAAGAAATTTTATAATATAGGTAAGTTACCTTATCAGGGTAAGGTAATGATTCATCTCCATTGGATATTCCATGGACTCCATCAAAGACAACACTTGGTGAGCTTGTATAAATAAGTCTTTTAATTTTCAGCTTAGAACATGCATCAACAATGTTTTGTGTTCCTGTTAGTCAAGTGTACAAGAAAGTGAGAAGAAGTGGACATCAGCTTTAGTGAAGAGATCAAAGATTCAGGAATATACACACTTTGCCAATGTACTAACCTTGTACATTGACAGAATAATGCAGTCGATGGTTATTAATGGATGAATCAGGAGCCGCCATATGAAATACAACCTCAACACCTATGCAAGCTGCAATACAGACAATCATATAGTGTGTATTGTTGAAAGAATGTGAACAAAAAGAAATCCATCACAACAGAATTCTGATTAGCAAGTTCAAATTCTAAAGCTAAACTCTGCTAGATACAAAATACCAATTATTGGCATCAATGATTTCAAGTGGCAAGAAGCACAAGATATCCATGAAATGCAGCACAAAAAGTGCATGATCACATCTATACAGTATAAACCAGCTTCTTAAACAAGTAATGGTCAGGTATTAAGTCAGCTGAGAATGAAAAAGCTAGGCCATACCAAAACTGACAGCAACATTTCTATAAGGTTGTTTGTGCTTGGTCAATTATTAAATTTCAATATCATTATATTCATCAAATTCTTAATTATTGACAAAGTATGAATTAGTGATCTCCCGAGCAACTATAAAAGTCGTCAAACTAGTGTAGTTCTTATCATATTCTGCTTTGCTCAAAACTTGCCTAATTAATTCATTGGAAAATCAGACAACATCCAAGATGAATATAAGCTAGATAAATTCTTGAAAACAAGTTTACCACTTCATGCAGTTAAAAACAAGTGAACTCATGTCAACTATATACAGCACATAATCAAATATTCCACAGTTTCCACAAAGCTGATGCCAGTTCAAAAACCTCTAAGCACTTGTGCTTTGTCGCGGAGATCTGCAGATACGTATTCGGCGCGGCCAGACTTCAGAGCTTCTCCAAGGACCCCATTCTCCTCGTCCGCATCGAGCGTGATGGTTGGGCCCAAATCCGCAATGCGCACCGAGAACATGCCGTACTTGATGAGCATCACCACCAGATGCCGGGCCGCAAAACCCCTACCGCCGGTCACCACACACCACTTATCATCGCCGCCCATTCTCCCGGCTTTGAGTACTTCTGGCAATGTATGGCCGTATCAGCCGGAAATTGATGGTTTGAAACAGCAAGCTGCCAACTACAAATTGAGATTAAAATGCTCAAATTGAATTATGGCAGTGATGAGCGATTAGTTGAATGCTGATTAATGAACTAATCAAATTGCTTTGCTATCGACATCGAAAGGAGAGTTTGATGGGTGTAGATTCAACCTTGATCTTGGATACAGAGTGAGACTCGTTTCGATTAGCGGAGTGAACTCCGAAAAGGTTAGTAGAGAGAAAAGAAAATTTTAGTCAAATATCTAAACCAACAATTTTATTATGGTTGCTGCTTATATTTTTCATTTCTCGGACGATATTCTTTTATGATTAACTAGAATTATAGCGTGCCGATATTTTTAAATTTATATTCTATCCAAATAAACTTAATATATATATTAAAAAAATTAATATTTATAAAGATTGTATAATGAATATTAAATAAAAATATACTTATAAGTAAAAATATTTTTCAATCGAAAATAATATATTCTAAATTGCACTAATAATTTATGTGGATATATTAAATTTGTTATAAATTAATTGCACGGCTTTGACATCTTTTTACACATATTAATATTATAATTTATAACATTTTAGCTTAGATATATTTGATTCATCTATATTATTTTATATGTAAATAATCACTAAGTTTCCATATTATCCAAAATAAACTTTGTTCATTAGAAATATGATTGTTTCACAACAAATGAATAAATAATTGCAAAATATTTATGAATATATTTAATATATTTTATTTAGTATTGACACGTATTTAAAAATTTTTGGAGGAAAATTCTTGTTGGGAATTATTCCTGAGTTTATGTTGTAAATCTCCCTTTAGATCAAATTATAAAGGTTTTGTTGAATCAAAGCCTTAGTCATTTTGGTGAATCATTGTTGAAGTCTAGAATAGTCTAGCAACTCATTTGTAAAGTCTTGTTTATGATATATTTCGAATTGTAATAGATTAGAAGTGCTTGTGGAAGATTGTTGAAGGATTTAGCAATTGAAACGAAAGAAATCAGATTCCAAGCAACTTCGGAAGATTCTGGATGCTAGGAGCGTTCTCAGCAGTCAGGAGGGTGTTGGCTGCTAGAGACGTCAGCAGACAGAAATGACTGCTAAGACTACCTCTAACAGCAACCACCCCAACCATCCAATCATCCAACCACTTCATTATTTAATTAATTTCTCTTTCCTCCACATCATCAATATCATCCCAACCCAACCACAACAATTTTACATACTCTATCAGCAACCACCCAACCATCCAACCACAATATTATATATAATATTTATTTAATTTTATTATCAAAATTAAAATTAATAATTATAATTAAAATAATTAAAATTATAAATTATTGTAAGAAAATAAAATTAAAAATAATTGTTATAATTAAAATCAATCAATGATTTAGTATATATATTAATTTAAAATCAAAAAATAAATATATCAAAATTGGTCTCTATTTGTAGAGAAAAAAAAATTATGAATTTTGGTATATATATATATATATATTTTTGATTTTATATAAAACATATATCAATTTTATTATTATTCATTACAAAAAACAAATATAATATATTTGTTGAATTTTGATTGGTTAGAAATAAAAAATAAATAAATAAAAGTGGTGGGGCCTACCTGGTTGGATTGGAGTGGGAGGAGACCGTCGGTCGGTCTATTTCTTCAAAATGGAAGCAATAAATTTTTTTTTAATTGATATATGGTGATGTGGCGGCAACCGACCGCTCAATCGGTTGCCGCTAGTAGTAGTCTAAGGAGGTAGTGGTCAAGTGCTGAGAAGAATGACAACTAAGGAGGTAGTAGTCATATGCTGAAAGAAATGACTGCTAGGAATACTTGATCAACACTCAGAAGTAAAGAGATAGCAGAATGCTGAAGGAGTCATCATTCACTAATACTCAGAAGATTGCTAGAAGTTGTAGCAATCAGGAATCAAGATACAAAGTGCTGAATACGCAACTGCTGAGGAGTCAGCACACAAAGTTTTCCCCAAGTAGGTGAAAAAGCACTTTACCAAGCCGGAAAGGACGAAAAAGTAAGTAGCTCTATTGGACAAAGAGAACGTTGTGTCTAACGGGTCTGGAGATTCAAAATTTGAATCCCCAGATATAAAAGAGAAGTCCAAACAAGAGAGAAGGACAACGACCACGACTACGACTACTACTACCACAACTGCTCCTACGAGAGATAACTTTTACAAAGTGAAGCAAAGCAAAAGAGTAGTCAATTGAGAGTACGTTAAAGAGACAAGAAGAATCTCAAGCTCTCAACAAACAAAAGTGTCACACATTGAATATCTGACACTGCATTCAAGAAGAGATTCCTTGACTTTGTTCAAGAATCAATCATTGGGATAACTTCCATCCTAGGAAGCATCCCGCAGTCATATCTCTGAAAAGAGATTGACTAAGACGGGTTGTTGCCAAATCCCCAGAAGAGTTCAGGAAGGAACTTAAAAGCTTCCATTACAGCAAGGATAAGTTTTACAAAGGTGTCGCCCTTGACTTAGCCGCAACTGTCGAAAGATTAAAGTGACGGAGGATAGCTTTGTAGTGGCTGGCTTAAAAGCTCACCACCTGCTACAAGTGACCGGCGAATCCTTGTACTTTCATATATCTTTTTAGTGAAATTCTCAGTTTTCGACTGAGGAGTGGACGTAGATCTTGAGGATCGAACCACTATAAATCCTGTGTCTTTATTACTGTTCCTTGTTACTGTTTAATTGTTTCTGGCATTGATTTAAAACCTAGCAACTAGGGGTGTACGCAGTCCGGTTTGGCCGGTTTGAGGGTCGAAGTTTCGGTCAAACCAAATAATACGGTTTGAAATATTTACAAACCAAATCGGCCAAATTAATCTTTCAAACCAAATCAAACCAAACCAAATAAAACGGTTTGGTCCGACCGGTTTGACGGTTTGAAACGAACAATATCGAAAAATCTTGAATCTTTTATTTTGCATTAATTTATTTGAAAAAAAATGAAACCAACAAAAAAACTACCACTGAACATGCATTACATTTCTATATAAAATTTTAAGAAAATGCATCCTCTAATGGTTCAACAAAATTAAAAAATATATATTTCTATATAAAAAAATAAAATTAAAAAACCAACAAAATTAAAAAAAATTAAAAATGAAAAATAAAATAAAATATATTCTTAATATAATTAATATATTTTTAATTTATATATAAAATTAAAAAATAAAATGCATAACATTTCTATATAAAAAAACCAGCAAAATTAAAAAAAAAAAATGCATCAAGAGGAACTGAACATGCATCCTCTGGCAACTTACAGACTTATCCTTATCAAACTACCAATGAACTACATAACAAATCTATATAAAATATATTCTTAATATTATTAATATATACGGTTCGGTCCGACCGAAATAGCCGGTTTGCCAGGACAAACCGTCGGCCGAACCATTTTCTACGGTTTCAAGATTTGAAACCGGTCGGCCGCTTATTAGGATTCTCAAACCGGCCGAACCGGCCAAATTACCTTGGTTCAGCCGGTTTGGCTGGTTCCGGCCAACCTGTGTACACCCCTACTAGCAACCTTAAGTTGCTAGTGTATATCTGAAACAATCTTAACTCCAACTTTGAGCCAAACATTTTAAAGAAATTAAGTGCAAGATAACTTGAATCATTCCTGCTACATTTGTTAAATAGTCTTCCGCTGCTTAACACGACTCTGATTAGGGACCAACAATTCTTGGAACCCCTTTAGTATATTATATAGATATATGTTGGGCCCAAAAACGATTGGGCTAGAAAAGCCAGGCTCAGGCCCATTAAGAATGGCGACGGCCCATGAAGACGCACTCGAATGGGCTCAACGGCCTCTGATTTCGACTAGACCCAGGACCAAGCCTACAGAGGACAAGCCCCAGCTCCCAGTCAGGACCACGATCTACTTCTGCCCGAGGACTATCACCTCAAAGATTAAAGCGAGTAGTTCCTATCTTCATGTACGATCCTCACAGGAGACGTCAGTACTTAGGTCTGGAAACGCGCTGAATTCGAGAGGAAGTTAAGAGACCACGTGCCAAGCAGCCCCCCGAAAGTCAGAACCGCCCCAAAGTCCTCGCGCGGCCAACGATCTGATCCCTTTGAGGAGCTTAACAAACCCTAGCCAACCGATCCCGGATAAAGCTCAACGGTGATCATCAACAAATTGCCCCAAAACTCGAAACTGCCGCCAAGAGTAGCTAGGGTTGTAACAGCCTTCCTTAGTCTATAAAAGGGACGCTTGGAGCTCATTTTGACGCACGTTTTTCCCTAGATATAGACGCACCCGCACACTTAGGCACTTTTTTAGCTTTAAACATCCGCAAATTTTTATTCACGGCTTATGTTTTAGGCCTCTTTTTGCACTTCATTGGTTGTATTCTCGTTCAATTTGTAAAAAGTTCCAAGGGTCCCAATACAATCACAAATCGAACCGCAACAATTTGGCGCCCACCGTGGGGCCTTTGGAACATAACTGTGTTCTTTTTGCAGGATATGGCCGACGAACGCGCTCCAGAGGTAAGCTCCGACACTGAAAGTCCTCGAGAGTAGGTCCCGGAGCCACGAGCGAACGCGCTCCAAAATCTCCTACTGGGGATGGAGCAGCACCGTGCAACACAACTGGCGTTGAGTTTTCCACCACCGGATCCATCAACCATGAACGATCCAACCGTAGCGCAACTCATGAACCAAGTTCGTGACGCGCAACAAGAGATCGCCAGAGTCAACCTCCAGATGGAGCAGATGACGAGGGCACACCGCAAGGTGCTCGAGGAGAACCAACACCTTCGGGCGACAAGACCCACTGCCAACCTCAACCGTGGGTGATAGCTCCTGAGAGCTCCACCCGACGCCCGCCAGTGACTCCACGGAACCTGAATGTTGAGTTCGACCACAACATTAGTGGACGCGGTCAGCACGTCCCTCCCGACACCGGAGGAGAGCTTAGGACTGGGGCTGGGGAGGCAAGGCCCCCTACGACTAACCCAGCAATGAGCGCGATCGAGAGTTGCCTGAACTACTTCGAGTCCCTACTGGCCCGCATCCCAGACATGCCCCCGCCGGAAAGAAACATCACGAGAGAAAGCTATGCAGACTCGCCGTTTTCTCCCAGCATCGCTAATGTTGAAATTTTCGTGAGGTTCGTCCCTCCGAATTTCATCCCGTACGATGGCACTACAGACCCAGAGAACCACATCGCGATTTACAAACAAAAGATGCTCGCCGCATCCATTCCGGCGGAGGAGTGCGAGGCCTGTATGTGCAAGAACTTTGGGTCCAGCCTGACGGGACCCGCATTGGAATGGTTTGCCGCGAGGATGTATCTCAATCTTTGCCGAACTCTATCAGTTATTCCGGAGGCAATACGCCAGTAGCAGGAAGCTGGAGAAACACCCTGACGAGCTTTATGCTATCATTCAGAAGCTGCGGGAACCTCGGCGTTCGTACGTGGCTCATTTTAATAAAGAGCTAGTCAACATCCCCAACTGCCCTCAGACTACTGCAATCGGGGCTTTCCGGAAGGGTCTAGATGTGGATTCTAATTTATACAAGGAGCTGATCTTGTACCCTTGCCAGACCCTCGACGGCGGCCTCAACAAGGCCGGGGCTTGCATAGAGTGGGAGGAGGACGAACCATACCAAATCTCACGAAGAAGTGCCTTACGTACCTCGGGGCGATCAATGAGGGATGAGAAGTCTGACCCCCGCGACAAGAAGGATGCAAGGCCACACCCATACGCTCGGGCACCGAGGAGCAGTGCCCCTTATGTGCCTGATTACACCCTTAGCATTGCACCCGCTGACCTCGTGAACAATGTGCTGAAGCAAATGCCTGGGGCTGTAAGGTGGCCGCTTCGAATGGCGACCGACCCCGCCTCTCGGGACTCCAAAAAATTCTACGAATTCCATAATGACCACAGTCATCGCATGGAGGAATGCCGAGCGCTCCGAATCGAGGTTATAGAACTTCTCAAGAAAGGCCTTCTCATGGAGTATTTGTCGCCAAAGGGCAAAAAGACATGGACCTGAGGGAAGACAAACGCCGGAAAGAAGCCCGACGATGACAAAGTCCCAACCTCCCCTACTACAAACAAGACCGTCCATTTCATTACCGGAGGATCGGAAGTGAGCGGGATCAATCGCAGCTCCGCCAAGCGAGCCTGTCGAGCCGCGAGAAATATGGACGGGGTTCCTCGCAAGAACCCGGAGCATGAAGTCATTGAATTCACCAGTGAGGAGTCACCGGGAATCCACCATCCACATCACGATGCCCTAGTCATCTCCTTACCCATCTCCAACTGTCGCGTTCGCAGGATCCTAGTAGACAATGGAAGTTCAGCGAACGTACTATTCTACCAAGCCTTCAAGAAGATGGGCATTCCTGAGTCGAAATTAATAAGCAACATTACCCAACTAACCAAGTTTAGTGGAGAAAAGAGGAACACATTGGGAGACATGCGCCTACCTGTGTATTGCGGGGGAGAGAATTTGGATCTGACTTTTCAGGTCGTCGACTCTCCGTCAGCCTACAATGCCTTTCTCGGGCGACCTTGGCTGCACGACCTCCAGGTCGTCTTGTCCATTTACCACCAAGTAGTGAAGTTCCCCACGAGATGGGGAATACACACCATTCACGGGAGCAAACAGCCTCTCACAAGTGCTATTACACCAGCCTCAAGGCAGTGAATACCATCGAGGAAACGGTCAGGACCGCACCGCCCGAGGAGCTGGAGGAAGTACCACTCGATGAGTGTGACTCGACAAGAACCACTTTCGTTGGTGCTGAGCTTGCTCTGGAAGTACAGGAAGAACTCATGCAGTTCCTGCGATCCCAATTGCACGTCTTCGCCTGGTCACACAAGGACATGACTAGGATAGACCCAGAAGTAATGACTAATCGGCTACAAGTCGACCCCCACAAAAAAACAATCCAACAGAGGCTTCGAAGGTTTGCTCCTAAAAAGAACCAAACCATAAACGAGGAAATTGACAAACTTCTAAGCATCGGGTCAGTACAAGAAGTCAAATACCCTACATGGCTGGCCAACATGGTGGTAGTGAAGAAGAAAAATGACAAGAATCGAGTGTGCATCGACTTCACTGATCTCAACAAAGCCTATCCCAAGGATCCGTACCCTTTGCCCCACATCGACTGCATCGTGAATGCAACCGTGGGGCACAAGCTATTAAGCTTTATGGATGCATTCTCCGTGTATAACCAGATCCAGATGCACCTGGAGGACTAGGAGAAGACAACCTTTATGACCAACAAAGGGATTTATTGCTATAAGGTGATGCCCTTCGGCCTAAAAAATGTCGGGTCGACAAACTAGAGGCTAGTCAACAAGATGTTCGAACACCTCATCGGGAAGACCATGGAGGTGTACATCGATGATATGCTAGTAAAGTCCCTTAAAGCCGAGGACCATGTCGGGCACCTCCACGAAGATTTCCGGACCCTCGAGAAGTTCAACATGAAACTAAACCCAGCCAAATGCGCATTCAGAGTATCCTCCGGCAAATTCCTCGGCTATCTGGTCACAAAGAGAGGAATCGAAACAAATCCAACCCAGATCAAGGCAATACATCACCTCCCGCACCCCAAGAACCCGAAGGAGGTCCAGAAGCTTACCGGCCGACTTGCAGCCTTGAGTAGGTTCGTAGCAAAATACTTCGAGAAAACCCAATCATTCTTCCAGACCCTAAGGAAAGGGAGGAAATTTGAGTGGACTGACGAATGTGCCAAGGCCTTGGAGGAATTGAAGCATTACCTGACCAGTTCCCCGGTCCTATCCAAACCAGAGATCGGGGAAACACTTTTGCTCTACCTCTCAGTCTCCGAGAAGGCAGTGGGATCGGCCCTCGTACGGGAGGACGGAACCAAGGAACATCTCATCCACTACGCCAGCAAAGCCCTACTCGATCCAGAAACTAGATATACGACCTTGGAAAAGTTAGCACTCTCGTTGGTCAACTCGGCTCGAAAGCTCAAACCTCATTTCAAATCACATCCCATCAAGGTTGTGACCCCTTACCCCCTCCGTACGGTGTTCTCGAAACCTAGCCCGAGGGACGGCCCAGAAGGAGTACATCCTCATAGCCACCGATTACTTCACTAAATGGGTGGAAGCCGAGGCATTGAGGAACACGGGGGAAGTAGAGGTCATAAATTTCTTATGGACGCATATTTTGTGCTGATTTGGAGTCCCGAAGGAAATACGAACGGATAATGGAGCACAATTTACGAGCAACAAAGTCAAAGCCTTTTGTGACAAGTTCAAGATCAAGCTCGTCTTCTCCACCCCGAGGTATCCCAAAGCTAACGGGCTGGCCAAATCAACAAATAAGACACTCCTCAAAACCTTGAAAAAGAAATTGAAGGATCATAAATCCCGTTGGGTGGAGGAGCTACCCGGGGTCCTATGGTCCTATCGGACGACCCCACGAACAACGACCGAGGCTACCCCATTCTCTCTAGCCTATGGAGATGAAGCTATAATTCCCGTAGAAGCGCAGTTAAGGAGCCCAAGAGTCGAGTTCTATCAGCTGGAGAGCAACAACCACGATCTTATGCTAAACCGTGAATTGATCGACGAAGTGAGAGACGAAGCTTATGTTCGGATGGCCCAAAGGCGGCAGCAAGTAGAGAAATTCTTCAACAAGAGACTAAGGCTAAAGACCTTCCGGAAGGCGATTTGGTGTTGAGGAAGGTATTCCAGAACACCAAGGAAGACAAAGCGGGAAAACTCGCTCCCCAATGGGAAGGACCATATGTGGTAGTTGGAATATCCGGACGAGGGGCTTACAACCTCGCTAACCTGGACGGGAGGCCCGTGTGGAACAACTGGAATATCAAGCATCTAAAGCGATACTCCCATAGTGTCGTCCCTGGGTCCTTCACGAGGGACCCAACAGATACGCTTTTTCAACCTCATTCCACCTTATTTTACTTACGTGTTATTTTACAGTCAGTCATTTTACTTCATTTTACCTGCGTACTATTTTATAATAAGTCGTTTAATTCTCAATATCAAATAATAACTTGAGCGTCGGAGGGGCGATGCCGCGCGCATCGCCCACACTCACGACTCTCCCCTGTTTTGTCTATAACAAATCTATAACAAGAAAGACGAATAACACACGCATGAAGACATACGCTAGAGCAGCAGCAAACATTCATCGACATAAAAGACCACCCCTCAATACCTACCAAGAAAGGGTGGCCACAATCCATACACCAAACAAATTGTTCAAAAGCAAAAAAAAAGTTCAGAAAGCATCAAGTTCAGAAATTCCTAGAAGTTCAACATACATTAGGAGTTTTTTCAGAAGAAGTCAGGCGGCGACAGACTTGGAGGGCTCGTTGGAGTTAGGCTGCGGACCAAGCTGTTCCCCACCTTGCAGTTCGTCAGAATTGGCGGTCGGGTGGGAAACCTCCTCGGTAGATGCTGGGTTGCGGCCTTCCTGGTCGTCCCTCTTCGGCTCAGGGGATGGCTCCTTGAGTTCAGCTCCTCCTTTCGGCTCATCCAAGAAGCCCAAGTTCAGGTCGGCGATGCGGCTGCGGACCTCATTCGCCGCCTGCCCCACCATCATCTACAAAAACAACATGGGTTAGTACAACACGAGGAGACAGATAAGAAGATAAACAACATACTACCTCATAAGTCTCGCTGAAGTGTTCGAACATGACGATGGTGGAGTAATCCAGTCTCTCTCCCCGCTTCAGCGGAGCAATCTCGTCATCAAGATCTCCCAGCTCCCGCCTGAAGTTGATATCCTGGGCCTGGAGCTCTTCACGCACCGATCCCAGCAGAGCCGTTAAGGTGCAGATCTTCCTGCGAAGAGAGTCAACCTCCGCAGCGGCATGAGCAAACTCCTTCTTCACTTTGGACGACCCCTTCTTCACCTTTTCCAGCTCCAGCTGGCATCAGCGTAGCTCCTCCTGAGCGCCGGCCAGCTCTTCCTCCAACCCTTGGACCTTCTCCACAAGCTCACGAACACGAGGGCCTTCTGTTTTGGCTCTGGCGAGTTCCTTCACCTGATCTTACACATGGATGGCCACCTCCTTGTGGAACTCCAGCAAGTCCATCACACCCTACATCAATGCACTACCCATGATAAGAGGAAGTTCACTTCAGAAAAGTACGAAATCAAAAGGATCCACTCTCGCCTCCAGGACCCTCTGGTCCATGCTGGCCACCCTTTAGAAAGCCTGTTCGAGTGATATATTTGGAGGGGCCGCCGAGCCGGTCAGCAGACGCCTAGCCCGCAAAATGAAAGCCTCCACGTCAGCAGCACGACCCTGGAGGAGGGGAGGAGGGGGAGGCTGGACCTTCGACCTGTCAGCATCACGATCATGGGAGTCCTCGTGCATGCTCTCCTTAGCTCTCCTCCTCCTCTTCCTGCGTTGATCGCGGTCGTCCTCCACTAGGATCACCAACCGATTGTCCCTCTTATCGTTGGCCCTGTGAGATTCCTCTTGGCTGCGGGCAAATGATTGCCTCTCCTCGTGTTCAACCGCTGTCCTTTTGGGAGGGGGAGAATCGTCTCGTCTCCCCGAAGAAGACCGCTTTCTTTCCGACTGGCCCGCCTCTGCCTTCGCTCTTTCTTTCACCTTCAACGCCTCTACAAGGGCTGCCCTAGTTGACTTGGTTCCTCTCATCTTCACGGGTAAATCCTCAATCCTTTCGTCC
This sequence comes from Plectranthus barbatus, assembly GCA_026898455.1. Classification (NCBI taxonomy): domain Eukaryota; kingdom Viridiplantae; phylum Streptophyta; class Magnoliopsida; order Lamiales; family Lamiaceae; genus Plectranthus; species Plectranthus barbatus. The sequence goes on from JAPKLW010000045.1 coordinate 711,557, forward strand.
GGGTATCGAATATTGTCCACCGAAATACACCTTCGGGCTCTCAACTCCTTCCACGAAGTCACGTCCGCAGCATACACCTTGTTCACCCTCCGCAGCTCCGCCTTAGTAAGTTCAATCCACTTCAAACCTACAAGAACAACCATCGCATGTCAAAATCTAGTAAAACTCCAAGCAAAACGAGAGATAGCCTAGGAAGCGAAAACCGACTCATAGTATCTTCCTCGAATGGAGTAAACTCCAGATTCCTCGCATCCATCTCCAAATAGAACCACCAACTCCACCACCTCGAGGAATTGTCGGGTGCGCCTGTGACCAGTGGGGGCCTCTTTCCGGACCATCGTGTAGCGTAATAGTACCCCGGTCGGTAGGGGTTGAGACGGTAAAGGTAATGCCATTCACGAATGGAAGGCAGGCCGGAGTCATTGATCCATAAAGATCAAAAGCGTTCCCACCAAGTGGCACCATGTCACCGGTGAAAGATTGAAAGGGTACAGGCCATAAGAGTTCAACACATTGCTAAAGAATGGATGAAGCGGAAGGTCAACACCTTTTTCTAAGATGGGCATGTAGAACGCTATGAAACCCCTTGGCGGGGCAAAACACCTATCATCTGCCAACCAAACTCTATACCCAGGCGGAACCCTGACAGAGAGCTCTAAAGCTTCCACCACCTGACCTACCGAGACCGAGGACACCGCGTCCCTGACTTGGTCCCTTTTTGGCTTCACCTGCTTACGTGTCCTAGACCTAGCAGATTGGACCGGTGGTTTTCCACTGGAGGAAGAAAACACTTCAACGACAGGCTGCTTAGAGGGAGAACCCTCACCGACGTCTCTATCACCTTCCAGAAGACTCCTACCTAAAGATAAGGAACCCACCTCCTCCGAGGATGACGGGTCAGCGAACAGAGATTCATACCCCTGAGTAGGGGAACTACTCCCCTTGTTCTGTGAGTCGGACGACGACGACATAAAAGGAAAATAAACCAGAAACCCCCAAAATCCTACACACTAACTGATGGAGCCCAAGTAGCAGCTGTGAGAGACGATTCAGTCTACATTACGAGTGGGCCAATGACTAGAGCTCGAGCAAGGACTTTGAGGGCTGGATTGAGCTTATTAATTAAAGAAATTTGGGCTGCCAATGTTTCCAAAGAATCGATGCTGATTGAAGAGTTAAACAAATGCCCAAAAATTATTAATTTAACTATATGTAGTGATTGGGCTTAGTTTAATTTTATTCCCTTATTTTGGGCCAACATGTTTAGGCCTTGCTTTCTTAATTTTTGAATTAATAAGTTAATTTTAAAAAATTATAGTTAATTTTCAAAATTATAATTTCCTTATTAGTTTAGGGTTTGAGTTGCCTATATATAGGCCTTGTATGGAACAATTTTGAATTAGTTTTCAGTTTAATAAAATTTGTGAGGTTTTCTCCTTCAATTCTGAAAGCTCAAATTTTCGAAATCCTTAGTCTTCCATAGGAATTCGATTTCGACTAATCAATTGGACAGTCATATCCATTGGTGGTGTCTTCGACTATATCCTTTGTTGTTGGATCAATCCGCTTCTTAGGTTGTAGGAAATTTTCATTCTGGACTATGGTACTTGAATGCTTTCGAATCCAAAGGTGTTGGATCCTTCCATCGTCTATTCAGTTCAGGTTCAGTTGCTTCTGCATCATGTCTGAGTCGAGTCGTTCGAGTTCCTGGGCTGCAATTTAAACGTTCCGACGAGGATCGTATCACTAACCCTACCGGTAGTTATTGCCCTCCGAAAGTTTTTCGAGTAGTTATTGCCCTCCAAAAGTTTTTCCAAAAAAGTTTTTCGTTCATTTTTGGTCATTTACCTTCCTAGGGTCGTCTAAAGTCTTCCCTTCCTATTAGTTTGTCGAATTGAAGTCCGTGGAATTTTATTAGAATTTTTGAGTTTTTGGAAAGGAGAAAAGAGTGGTAAAAGGCAAGAGTGTGTGAGATTAATAGAGGGACTGAAAAAGCCATTCATACTGCAAGCGACACACGAGTGTGAGTGTTTGATATAACTGAGTGATACACAAGTGTACGTGAGGTGGTGAGGTCCTTTCTTTTATTTTTCTATCTAACCTTTTCTTGCATGCATGTCTAAAAGTAGTGGTTCTGAGGGGTTGAAAGACGATGCGATAGTTGGTGGTGGACAGGTCAAGTACTTAATGGAGGCAATAATCTGGGGACAATCAAGATGAATATCCCGTCTTTTCAGGGAAAGAATGACCCCAAGCTATATCTGGAGTGGGAGCGAAAGGTGGAGATGATGTTCGACTGCAGCAACTACTCTGAATTGAAGAAAGTAAAGATGGCTACAGTAGAGTTCTTGGATTATGCCCTCGTGTGGTGGGATCAGTTGGTCAATAGTAGGAGGAGGAATAGGGAGAGGCCTATAGAGACATGGGATGAGATGAAGGCTGTTATGAGGAGGCGCTTTGTGCCGAATCATTACTACCGAGAGTTGTATAACAAGCTGCAGGGTTTGAGGTAGGGTACCCGGAATGTGGATGAGTACTATAAAGAGATGGAAGTAGCTATGATCCGAGCCAATGTAGTGGAGGATAGAGAGGTGACAATGGCTAGGTTCTCGACTGAACTAAATTGGGAGATTCAGAATACGGTGGAGCTGCAACATTATGTCGAGCTGGAAGACATGGTCCACATGGCCGTTAAGATTGAGGGACAGCTCAAGAGGAGGGGCAACGGTAGTAATTCGAGGCAAAATTCCACGGGCTGGAGAGAATACCAGACTGGAAGTGGTTCAACACCTAAGCGATCTCCGTGGAAGATGGAGGAGGAGTAGCCTTGTTGGTCCCTAATCAGAGTCGTGTTAAGCAGCAGAAGACTACTTAACAAATGCAACAGAATGTTTTAAGTTATCTTGCACTTAGTCTCTTTTCAAATGTTTAGCTTAAAGTTGGAGTTAAGATTGTTTCAGATATATACTAGGAACTTGAGGTTGCTAGGTTTTAAATCAATGACAGAAACAATAAAATAATAACAATGAACAATAATAAAGACACAGGATTTATAGTGGTTCGATCCTCAAGATCTACATCCACTCCTCAGTCGAACACTGAGAATTTCACTAAAAAGATATATGCAAGTACAAGGATTCGCCAGTCACTTGTAGCAGGTGGTGAGCTTTCGAGCCAGCCTCTACAAAGCTATCCTCCGTCACTTTGATCTTTCAACAGCTGCAGCTAAGTCAAGGGCGGAACCTTTGTAAAACTTATCCTGGCTGCAATGGAAGCTTTTAAAGTTCCTTCCTAAACTCTCTGGGGGATTTGGCAACAACCCGTCTTAGTCAATCTCTTTTCAGAGATATGACTGCTGGATGCTTCCTAGGATGGAAGTTATCCCAATAATTGATTCTTGAACAAAGTCAAGGAATATTCTCTTGAATGCAGTGTCAGATATTCAACGTGTGACACTTTCTGTTGAGAGCTTGAGATTCTCCTTGTCTCTTTAATGAGCTCTCAACTGACTACTTTCTCACTTTGCTTATCTTTGTAAAAGTTATCTCTTGCAAATCGTAACTGCAGTTGAAGTGTGTAGTAGTAGTTCTCTCTATTTTGGACTTCTCTTTTATATCTGGAGATTCAAACTTTGAATATCCAGACCCGTTAGACACATCGTCTTCTTTGTCCAAAAGAGCCGTCGACTTTTTCGTCCTTTCCGGCTTGGTACAATGCTTTTTACCTACTTTGGGAAGGCTATTCGTCATTGGTTGTACCTTATGTCAGAATGGTAGTCTTAGCAAGAGTTGCTGAATATCTAAGAAGGAAAAAATTATGAGTTTACAAGAAATTCTAATACAAGTATCAGATCTATTCTAGCCATCTAACTCAGAATTTAACCAACTTAATCATAGCAAAAGATTGGTTTCAATAAATTCCCCCTCAACAAAAGCTGGGAAATAATCTCGATTTAAACATAAGTAAAATGCTCCTTAGGAATATGCTAGAGAATCTAGCACCCACTCAATCAGTAAGCATTTACCACCAATCACAAGACAAATAACTCAGCATGCACATTCATATGACAATCCACATGCAATTTCGTTGAATACACGAATAGTGTATATCAACTAAGACACGCAAAAAGTCAGAACTGGACAATGAGTAATTGTCTAAATCTGATTCAGTTTCATATATGATTTGAGAGTTTACAAGTACAACGAAACTGAAAAAGACAAAGTTTACAAAAAACTTGCTAGCATATTCAATTTCAGCTTCACGAGTCGGGAGCTGGCTTCTTATCATATTCATCGAATTTGCCCATCGCCATCTGGACAAATTTGTCATAATATGCTTTGTTTGCTTCTCGCTCAGCAGCCTCCCTTTCCAAATTCTTAGCAAGTTTTTCATTTTCCATTTTGAGCTTCCTGAGCTTAAGTTCAATCTCCTTTTTCTTCAGCTCTTCCTCCGCTAGCCTGCGCTCTTCTTCCTTAGCAGATATCTCTTCTTCTTCTTCTTTCCTCCTCGCAGCTTCAGCAATTCTCCTTTCTTCCCCCTCTTTGATCGCCGCCAAAAAGGTAGTGGAGTAGGATTGAACATTTGACGCAATCTGTTGCTGGGATTCTGCTATTTCAACCTTCATGACTTCCATGTCGTGCTTTACGCCCGACACTTCTCCTCTCACTTCTGCAACTTCCTTCCTCACATCGGCAACCTCCACAATCACTTTTTGAAGGACAAATTGCACAGCAGCATCAACGTAAGAGTGAAAGTCACTGGAACTTACAGGTTGGGCATGCAATGAAGAATCTGCTAGCACCAACTCTATGCTCAAAGTAGAATCATGAGTATCTGCCTCGTGCTGTGCAGCTTCTTCCATTGCCATATAAACTTCTTCGTGTGCCTCTATGTACTTGGCCTCTTCTTCTATGTGCTCAGCCTCCTCTATTCTCCAGGCCTCTTCCACGACCTTAGCAAGTTCGGTTGTTCGTGCTTCCTCCACTTCAGCAGCGCGCAAAGCCTTTATTACTTCCAAGATATCATCCTCCAGAAAATGAAAAATCATTTTCTCCTCTGTATTATGGCATACGACCAACTCTCGGTATTTGTTCTTCTCCAGTTCTTCTTGCTCGTGATCAACAACCAACCTAGCCAGCAACCTTTCTTTTTTCTTAGCTTCATATGCGGCCTGTCGCGGTTCGTATTCAGCTGCAGCTCTGGCTTGGCGCTTAGAAAGCTGAATGTGAGCATCCGAGTAGCCATCTGGTGTAAAGTTAGATTTAGGCAATGATTGAGAGTCTGAAAACATGCGATGGACTCGAATCGCTTGCAGTCGAGCCAAGACTTGTTTATTGGTGAATTGCTTGGTGCAAGGCGGCTGATCAATCCAGTCATTAGCCCATTTCTCTTCCTTGCGCCAATAAGAAGTCCTCTCCTGGCCACTAACAGCATCCGCTCTTCAAAGCATAGTTCATGCATGATGTATTCAAACACCTTCCACCTCCTCAACTCACTTTCTAACACCTTCCCTTCCTTGGTGTCCTCCTCCAATTTAGCAGAAAATACAGAAGCAATGTCCCTCTCTACCTCAACAGATACAAACTCTTCAATTTCAACAGTCCATTAAAAGAGGTCAGAGTTTACCTCGTCGTCGAAGGTGACTTGAGCACACCATTGCGCAATTCTCCTTGATTTGAATCGACGTCCAGGAAGTCCATTGAAAGGGATTCTCAGCGTCTGATTTGCGCTTGTGGGGATTTTGCGGAAAAATCGGGCATCAAAGACCTCATCGGACTCTCCATCTGAATCGGAGTCGGAATAACATATGGTTATAAAGCTCTGGCCTTCGTCCTCCTCTGGTATCTGCTCTGGCTCAGCAGCGGTAGGAATGTCAGTGCTGGGCCTTTCTTTAGCATGTTGATCCTCAGCTCCACCAACAACAATCCTAGCCTCCTGCTCAGCATTTAAACCAGCGCCAGAACCTCCAGCATGCACATCATGTCGTCCTTCAGGCTGAGCACTACTGCTACCACCTTGCACAGCAGTAGTCTCCCTAATGAGAAAGCTTCCCTGGCTTTGAGGACGCGCAGGAGCGTCAAACACTCCTGCTCCCAGTAATTTGTTAAGCTCTTTATCGAACAGAGCATCTTTATCCACCGGAGTGATGGGAATATCTACAGTTTGCTTCCCTTTCCCTTTCTGTCACTTAGCAGCCTCCTTAGCTGCAAGCTCTTCAACAGCTTTCCTAGTTGCAAGCTCGTCAGCGGCTTCCTTGATCTGCTCAAAATTTCTGTCCCTCGCCTCAAATGTGATTCTCTCCATCTCCTTCTGGAAGGCCCTCCTCTCCTGCTATTGCTTGTTCCTCTTCCTCTTTCTATTCTTTTCCCTTATAACTTCTAATCGTTCAGAAAGTGGTTGAGCAGAGAGTTGACTTACTTGCTCTGGCTCCTTAGCACCAGGCTCAGCAGATGAAGGTTTTTCAGAGGCTTTGACAAGTCTCCTTCTCCTCTTCGGCTTCTCAAGTGTATCAACATCTGATCTCTTTCTCTTGGGAATCTCAGTAGGAAGTTGACCTAAATTTTCAGCAAGAAGCTCTCCTAGCTTCTCAATATCTGTGAGGTCTTGGAAGCACCTCTCTGTTTCAGTGGCCTTCCTGGCACCATCAATCTCTTCAGTAGTTAAAGGAATTGCATGCTCCAGCTGTTGAGTTGCTAATGTGGCTGGATCCTCGTCCTCCTCAGACGTGGGTTCTTTAGGGTTGACATTTGATTTCCCCCGGAGAACTCGTGGGCAAGAAGTGTCTGCAGGAGCTGGCTTCTTCTTGGTTTGAGGAATAAAATCAGTAGGGTATAATGTCTCACCCCTGTCAAGTTTGGACTTGTGGAAGTACATCTCAATGAACTTGCTGACCTTCAGCCCGAAGTTCACGTTGGACGTGAAGGTTCCCTCCGTCTTAATTTTCAAATTCTTCTTTGCATGGTCCAACCATTGCTCGAAGAAAAACTCGGCCCAGTTCCCTTGAACTCCATCAACCAACGCCATCATCACGGCGTATTTCTTCGCAGAGAGTTCGGAGTACGACCCAGCGTCACACTGGAACATTTTGATTATAAGATCAGCAAGGAGTCTGAAATCCTCCTGGAACTGATTGGTTGGTGTTGCCACCTTCCAAGTAATCTCCTTCCCTTGACGGTCTTTTCCCAAGTCAGGCTTCTTCCATAGGTTCCACCTAGCCTCCATTTTCTCCGTCTTTGTGACTTTGTAACTTGCAATATGTTGGTCGGAGTTGCGAAGCCCAAACTTCTTCTCGAGTACCTCAGCACTCACCGTGATGAGTGTTCCAAAAACAGAAGTCGTAAAAGACTTGGAATTATCTTCTATAACTGCCCGTGCATAGAATTCAGAAACCATGTGAGGTTGAAACCTCAGAGGTTCAGCAGACAGGTATTGGACCACCTGTTCCTTCGCCAAGGTGTTCATTACCCAATCCAGAAAATTCAGAGCAGCAAAGGGCGTATAAAGGATTCGATCCTTCATTACCTGTCCGGCTCTCTTCTGAGCATTGCGTATTCAGCGCTTTGCTTCTTGATTCCTGATTTCTATAACTTCTAGCAATCTTCTGAATATTAGTGAATGCTGACTCCTTCAGCATTCAACAAGCTAACTCTATACTTCTGACTGCTGATCAAGGTTCCTAACAGTCGTTTCTTTTCAGCATATGACTATTAACTCCTTAGTAGTAAATTCTTCTCTGCACTTGACTACTACCTCCTTAGCAGTCATTCTGTCTGCTGACGTCAATTAGCAGCCAACATCTTCCTGACTGCTCAGAACGCTCCTAGCATCCAGAGTCTTCCGAAGTTGCTTGGAATCTGATTTCCTTCGTTTCAATTGTTGAAACCTTCAGCAATCTTCCATAAGCACTTCTAATCTATTACAACTCGATATATAGCCTAGACCGGGCTTTAGAAATGAGTTGCTAGACTACTCTAGACTTCAGCAATGATCCACCAAAATAACTAAGGCTTTGATTCAACAAAACCTTTACAATTTGATCTAAAGGGAGATTTACAACATCAATCTAGGAATAATTCCCAACAAGCCTCGAGGGGAGAAGATGATGGGTTTTGTATACTGAAAGCATTTATTACAATGAGTATACAACGATTTATTTCTCCTATCTGTTAACAATCTTACATGTATGAACAATGGTATCCTCTTGTCTCACCGATAGGGACGATCATACAGCGTGTTGTAGATCGTAGAAGACAGTATGATCACTTGACCTAGTGAGACATAAACCTGATCACAGCCGAGATAGCGTATGAGGATACGTCTGTCCGGATGGCTGCGACATTGTCGGAATAAGTAGTCTGTCTTGGTTACTTGACATGCTGGTACGCAGAGGTGGCGTATTGATGGACCGCAGTGAGATGTATTCGTCTGTCTGACATCAGCGAATACAAGATCTCATTATATTGATTGAGTCCAAACCCTAACGAAGGTTCAGGGGTTTGCAGGGGTTGACTGTTGCTTTGACTTGCCATGGTGGAGAGCCTAAGTAACGTGCTTGTATATCCGTATCTTGGGTAACAGCAGTTCGTGTAGTACCACCTGAGACTGGGTTTAGGTAACCATATCCGAGTAATAGGATGGGGACATTCCTTGAGGAGCTCAATAACATTCATCGTACCAAAGTCCTGCAGGCTGATTAAGTTCAGGCACGAGTGATAAGGTTTGAGTGGTACTACTCAGGAATTATAAGATATTAATTAATTGTAGTTAGAGCTTGTCAGAGGCTCCGATTAATTAATGGATGTCCGGTAACCTTAAATATGGGGATTCTCAATTAATGCAGCCCGTTCTCATAATGTGGTAATAAAGGGGTAGGTCAGTATTAATTCCGTGGTAAAAAAGAATTAATATTAATTAATTAATTGTGTCCTGGGTTGTGGACATGGGAATTAATTAATTATAGGCCCACTTTATTATTTGCATTAGGTCCCAGGACTGGCCCAATCAAACATGCTGAAAAAGGGCCAGTAGCCCATTAGGGATAAAACCCTGGGTCTATAAATAGACCATTCTCTCTGGAAACCCTAGCCACTATTGAACACATTCAAATCAGTGAAACCCTAGAGGCAGAGAGAGAGTGGGCGGCGCCTGTAGAGGGGAGAAGAAGAATTTTTCTGCTCCGGCCTACAACACAGATCTGTGGAATCCTCACCAGTAGCAGATCTGAGCAGCATTGGGACACAACCCTGAAGATCTAATCTGGAGAATAGATTTCTTTTTTCTTCTCTATTTGTTTTTCGATTTTTTCTAAGAAATTAGATTACTAATTTTTGCTTCCGCAGATTAAATCGAATCGCGTGGTTGAATTGAGTTTTGGAATTCAAACGCGAAAGATCGGTTCAGACTCGACGGAGTTACGGTAAACCCTAAATCCACAAATCCATGTATTAAATTCATAGGAGCATGCTAGGGTTTTGTGAATTTTAATTATGTGCAATAACCATAAATCTACCCGGTTCAAATTGGTTTTGGTGATTCAGTTCACGGAAAAACCCTACAGAAGAAGCCGTTTGTGAAGCCCAGGTTAGATGCCGCAACTCAAGGTAAATCTGTTACCACTGATTTTCGTAATAGAGATCGCAAGTGCTATAAGTGTCAGGGTTTTGGGCATATTGCTAACAATTGCCCAAATCGGAGAGTCATGGTGACTCGAGATGATGGAGAGATTGTGACTGATGAAGAGACTGACCCAGAGATGCCTGAGTTGGATGATCCTGATGAAGATGTAAAAGAGATTGAGGTGATTGCAGCGTTGAATTTTGCGATGAGAAGGGCTTTGAATGCACAGCTTGCAGCCAGAGATGTGGAGCAGAGGGAGAACATTTTCCATACACGTTGTCATATCAACGATAAGGTCTGCAACATGATTATAGATGGAGGCAACTGCACTAATGTGGCGAGTCAGTCAATAGTGCAAAAATTAGGGTTACAGGTGATGAAGCACCCCAGACCATACAAGTTGCAGTGGTTGAATGATAGTGGTGTCATCAAAGTAGTGAAGCAAGTCAAGGTGCCGTTTCACATTGGGAAATATGAGGATGTGGTGCTGTGTGATGTGATTCTTATGCAGGCGAGTCATATACTTTTGGGGCATCCGTGGCAGTTTGATAGGCGTGTGAAGCATGATGGCTTCACGAACAAGTATTCCTTCGAGTACAAGCAGAAAAAGATCTCACTTGTTCCTCTGACCCCTAAACAAGTCTATGAGGATCAAGTCCAGTTGCAGAAGGAGTCGGGTGATGAGATGCAGCCACAAAGTAATAAGGAAAAAGGGGTGGTGAAACAGTCATTTCTAGCTAGGGTTGGGGATTTGAAGTGGGCAGTTCAGGAGGAGAAACCGTTGGTGTTGTTGATCTACAAGGACAACCTGGTTTTAACTAAACATTCCTGATTCTCTACCCCCTTCTATTTCCTCTCTTTTGCAGGATTTTGATGATGTATTTCCAGATGATACCCCAGCTGGGCTGCCACCCATTCGTGGGATTGAGCATTAGATAGATTTCGTGCCTGGAGCAACCCTTCTAAATAGACCAGCTTACCGAACCAGCTCGGAGGAGACGAAGGAGCTGGAGAGGCAGATTGGAGAGTTGCTGGCCCAAGGGCACGTGAAGGAGAGTTTGAGTCCTTGTGCAGTTCCAGTTTGCTTGTGCCCAAGAAGGACTCGACCATGAGGATGTGTTGTGACTGCCGAGCTATCAACAATATTACAGTTAAGTATCACCATCCTATCCCTCGTTTAGATGACATGTTAGATGAGTTTCATGGTGCTTGTGTGTTTTCTAAGATAGATCTGTGAAGTGGATATCATCAGATTAGGATTAAGGAGGGAGATGAGTGGAAAACTGCTTTTAAAACTAAGCTAGGTTTATATGAGTGGTTAGTCATGCCCTTCGGTTTAACTAATACTCCTAGTACTTTTATGCATCTTATGAATCATGTTTTGAGAGCTTTTATTGGCAGATTTGTAGTGGTTTATTTTGATGACATTCTGATTTATAATAGGAGTTATGATGACCACTTTGAACATCTGAAGTCTGTTTTGGATGTACTTCACAGGGAGAGACTGTTTGCTAACATGAAGAAGTGCATCTTTTGCACAGATAAGTTGGTGTTTCTTGGTTTTGTTGTTAGTGCAGATGGAGTACAGGTGGATGAAGAGAAGATTCGAGCTATCAAGGAGTGGCCGCAACCTAAGAATGTTGGGGATGTTCGCAGTTTTCACGGACTTGCCAACTTTTATAGGCGTTTTGTACCCCATTTCAGCAGCATTGCAGCCCCATTAACTGAAGTGTTTAAGAAGACTGTGGATTTCAGATGGGGAGAAGAACAAGATAAGGCTTTTGAGTTGTTGAAGAACAAGTTAACACATGCCCCGGTATTATCTCTTCCTAACTGTTCTAAGACATTTGAGATTGAATGTGATGCTTCTGGGGTTGGTATTGGTTCAGTTTTGATGCAGGAGAAGAGGCTCGCAGCGAGAAGCTGAATGGAGCAACGTTGAACTATCCTACTTACCATAAGGAGTTGTACGCCTTGGTGAGAGCCTTAAAAATGTGGCAGCATTATTTGTGGGCTAAGGAGTTCATCATTCACACCGATCATGAGTCGCTGAAGCATCTGAAGGGGCAACACAAGCTGAACAAGAGGCATGCAAGATGGATGGAGTTTGTAGAGACCTTTCCGTACATCATCAAGTACAAGCAAGGTAAGGAAAACGTGGTGGCTGATGCATTGTCTCGGAGGTATGTCTTAATCTCTACTTTAGATGCTAAGTTGCTTGGGTTTGAATGCATTAAGAGTCTGTATGCTTCTGATGAGGATTTTGGTGACATTTATGCTGCATGTGAGACATCTGCTAGTGGTGAGTATTTTCGGCATGATGGTTATTTGTTTAGGAGAAATAAGCTGTGCATTCCTTGGTGTTCTCTACAAGAATTATTGCTGTTAGAGTCTCATTGAGGTGGTTTGATGGGTCATTTTGGTATTGCTAAGACTTTGGCTGTGTTGCATGAGCATTTCTTTTGGCCTCGCATGAAACGTGATGTTGAGAGGGTCTGTGGTAGATGCATTACTTGTAAACAGGCTAAGTCTAGGTCTAGTTCTCATGGATTGTATACCCCTTTACCTATCCCTACCGCACCTTGGATTGATATTTCTATGGATTTTGTGCAAAGTTTGCCACGTACTGCGCGTGGTAGTGATTCTATATTTGTTGTTGTTGATAGGCTTTCGAAGATGACTCATTTTATTCCTTGTCATAAGTCTGATGATGCATCTCATGTTGTTGCCTTGTTCTTTAGAGAAGTTGTTAGATTGCATGGAATTCCTAGGTCAATGGTCTCTGATAGAGATTCTAAGTTCTTAAGCTACTTTTGGAAGACTTTGTGGTGTAAGTTAGGAACTAAGTTGTTGTTTTCTACTACTTGTCATCCACAAACTGATGGTCAAACTGAAGTAGTTAATAGGACTTTATCTACATTGTTGAGAGCTGTACTTAAGAAGATTATTAAGAATTGGGAAGAATGTTTGCCTCATGTTGAGTTTGCTTATAATCGTTTAGTTCATTCTGCTACTCAGTTTTCCCCTTTTGAGATTGTGTATGGTTTTAATCCTTTGACTCCTTTAGATTTATCTCCTTTACCTGCACAAGAGTTTACTAACCTTGATGGGCAGAAACAAGCTGATTTTGTGAAACAGATTCATGAGAAGGCTAGGCAGAACATAGAGCACCGTATTGAGCAGTATGTGAAGCAAGCAAATAAAGGGCGCAAGAAGATGTTGTTTGAGCCTGGATACTGGGTTTGGTTGCATATGAGAAAGGAGATGTTTCCTTTGCAGCGGAGATCAAAGTTGTTACCTCGTGGAGATGGTTCTTTCCAAGTGGTGGAGAAAGTGAATGATAATGCATACAAGTTGGACTTACCAGGTGAGTATGATGTTAGTGCTACATTCAATGTTGCTGATTCAAGTCCTTTTGATGTAGGTGACAGCTTGGATTTGAGGACAAATCCTCTTGAAGATGAGGGGAATGATGGAGCCCAAGTAGAAGCTGTGAGAGACGATCCAGTCTACATTCCGAGTGGGCCGATGACTAGAGCTTGAGCAAGGACTTTGAGGGCTGGATTGAGCTTATTAATTAAAGACATTTGGGCTGCCAATGTTTCCAAAGAATCGGTGCTGATTGAAGAGTTAAATGAACGCCCAAAAATTATTAATTTAATTATTTGTAGTGATTGGGCTTAGTTTAATTTTATTACATTATTTTGGGCCAAAGTAATGGCTTTGACTGGCTTTTCCTTTGCGGGGTTTACCTCTATCATACTTGGCAACTGTCCAGGCTTGTGTTGATTGCCGAGTGTGGTGGCAATCTGGCTCAATTGAGTGTCCATCATCTGAAGATGTTTCGTCATCAGCTGCATGTGGTTGGACATTCCCTTCACCTCGGTTTCTACTTTCCCAAACCGGTTATCCGAGCTCTTGATGAATTTCTCGAGCGTCTCCTCTAGCACGAATTTCTTTCTTTCAACGATCTCTCCTCCAGTACCTGCATCAAAACCAGGCGGAGGGTGTTCTGCAGCAGAAGGGTTAGCATAGGAAAAACCAGGGTGAGATCGCCCATGGTTGTACTGATACCCTTGATTGCCTCGGTAGTTATTGTGATAACCACCGCCAACGTAGTTCACCTCCGTACCGGCAGTTCCAGACGATCTGCTTGCACCCCTGTTGATGTAGTCAGCCTCTACGGGTACAATGGCCATGCTTGGCTCTGCAACAACTGCAACTTGTGATGTGCCCAATTTTTCAATCTCCTCCCGGAGCTTTTTCACCTCAGCGACCACGTCGATTTCTGGCTTTGTCTCGACTACTTTGACTGGTAGCTGCCTATCAGTTGGCCATCGGTGGCTATTCAGCGCCATATCAGCCAGCAACCTCATACTCTCTGCACCGCTCTTCTTCATCAGTATTCCTCCGGCAGATGCATCAACCAGCTCCTTCATGTGAGGGTTCAGTCCCTCATAAAAATGACACACTTGCATCTCCAGATCGATGCCATGTCCAGGACAGAGTCGTAGAAGCTCTTTGTATCTCTTCCAGGCCTCATAAAGTGACTCTTCATACATCTGCTTGAAGGTAGTAATGGCAGCTTTCCTCTTCAGCAGCAGGCTCGGTGGGAAGTAGTTGGTAAGGAACTCAGCTCGAAGCTCCTCCCATGTCCCGATTTGACTCTTATCCAGTCCAGCAAACCAAAACCATGCCTCGTCTCTGAGTGAGAATGAGAACAGTCTCATTCTGATCACATCTTGGGTTACTCCATTCTGCTTCACTGTGTTACACACCTCAATGAATTGGTTGAGGTGGGTATATGGGTCTTCTACAGCTCTTCCCCCAAACTGGTTTTGCTGCACCATCTGAATAAGGCTTGTGCGTAACTCAAAGTTGTTGGCATCAATACCAACTCTGAATCCGGCCTCTGCTTGTTGTGGAAGAAATCGATCCAAGATGGACCTTTGCGGAACCACAATCTGCCTATTGTTCAACTCTGTCAGTCTTGCAGCTTGCTCCGCCTGAGCAGCCTGGGCTGCTTGAAGTTGTACTCTCAGCTGCTGCACTTCATTCACAAATTACCTCTGCTCCTCGGGAGTCATATTTTGCAGAGGTGCTTCAGGATTCTCAGCCATCTCTCGCTGTTTGTCTTTTCCTTTCTTCTTGATTTTCCTGCAGGTTGCTTCAATTTCAGGGACAAAGGCTTCGAGTGTTTCTCCTTTGGCTCGCGTGTTCATGCACCTGCGCAGGAAAAAGGTAAAATATCAGTTCAGCGTCGATCGACGTAAGGTGTCCGTCAATCGACACAAAAAGATGATCGACGTCGATCGACGCTAAGGGGCGTCGATCGACGTGGAATTCTAAAACGAAAACTCACACACGCACACGTACAGAAAAATAAAACTCAATCCAGCAAATCCTAGAACGAACTAGTAATAAGATAAAATCTAGCAATTCCCCGGCAACGGCGCCAATTTGATCACTACTATTTCAAACAGATTAATTATAATAACAGTGGCAAATAAATTTGTAAACCCTAAGATTATCGATCCAGGGGAATTGTATGGGGAAATTATCCTATGTACTAGCTATGGTTCTAAAATTCATTGTTTGAGGAATTCAAAATCAGGGTTTTGTAAAAGTAAAGATAACGATACTTGAAAATTAAAGGAGTTTTGAAATCAAATTTTAAAGGAGCACAGATTCTAGGGAAGAACTCTTATTATGCATAACATGTAGGAATCAATTAATTTAACAGGTGGAATACTGCAATGATGTTATATCTCCTTGTTTGGCAAATATAACCTAGATTACTAATTAGTGACTCATGCACATAATATATATATAAACTCAATAAAACTACATAAAATAGTAGAAAATAATATAGATAAGCGAGTAAAATAATGAGCTTATCAATCATCTCTATGGAGCTAGATGTGCGATCTTCACTGACCACAAAAGCCTCAAATATTTATTTGAGCAAAAAGATCTGAATATGAGACAAAGAAGATGGTTAGAACTAGTGAAGGACTATGACTTGATCATTAATTATCATCCAGGAAAAGCTAATTCAGTAGCTGATGCCTTGAGCACAAAGTCTCCAGCCAAAGCTTGTGTTGTGATAACGCAAAAGGACGAATTAATCAAGGATTTTGAAAGGTTGAATCTTGAATTAGTCACACCACCAGAGACGGTGAGTACTAGAATAGCAGCCTTATTGGCAAGTCCTGATCTAAGGATGAGAATTGTGGAAGCGCAAATGCAAGATGAAGGTTTGGAGAAGATACGACTTCAGATTCGTGAGGAGAAAGTCGCAAACTTTCAAGAAGCTTCCGATAATGCCATAATGTACGATGGAAGATTGTGTCTGCCGAAGGTTGATGATTTGAAAGAAGAAATCATGAGAGAAGCACACGAAACACCGTACACTGCCCACCCTGGAAGTACAAAGATGTACCAAGACTTGAAGTCGAAATTTTGGTGGGAAGGCAAGAAGCGAGACATAGCCCTGTTCGTTGAACGATGTTTAGCATGTCAACAAGTAAAATCATTGCATCAAAGGCCGTATGGAAAGTTACAGCCGCTTGACATCCCTGAGTGGAAATGGGATGAAATAGCTATGGATTTTGTAACCGGTTTACCCAAGTCCCAGAGAGGAAACACTGCCATTTGGGTAATTGTGGATCGCTTGACCAAAAGCGCACATTTTCTGCCGATTCAGATTATGTATGGATCAGATAAGTTGGCCCAACTTTATGTTAAGGAAATCGTACGACTGCATGGAGTGCCAACGACGATCACATCTGATAGAGATGCAAAGTTCACATCTCGATTTTGGACCAGCTTGCAGAAAGAGCTCGGAACTCGATTGAACTTCAGTACTGCATTTCACCCTCAAACTGATGGTCAAACTGAGAGAACCATACAAACTCTGGAAGATATGCTCAGAACAGTCGTTCTAGACCGAGGGGTGAAATGGGAAGCTGTTCTACCATTGATCGAATTTGCATATAATAATAGCTTTCAAGCCACCATTGGAATGGCCCCATATGAAGCACTTTATGGAAGAAAGTGTAGATCTCCTTTGTATTGGGACGAAGTTGGAGAACGGAAGGTTTTAGGACCTGACTCAGTCGCTGAGATGATAGAAATTGTTCGACAGATCTGTGCTAGAATCAAAGAAGCTCAAGATCGACAGAAGTCTTACGCTGACAAGAGACGAACCGAGTTGATTTTTGAAGTTGGAGACAAGGTATTTTTGAAGATATCGCCCTCTAAGGGAATTATTCGCTTTGGAGCTAGAGGTAAGCTTAGACCTCGATATATTGGTCCTTACGAGATTTTGGAAAGAATTGGAGCTGTAGCATATCGTTTGGCTTTGCCACCGAGTTTCGGAAATGTTCATAACGTCTTTCACGTGTCACAATTGCGGAAGTATGTCTACGATCCCAGACACGTTATTCAACCAGATGAGGTTCAGCTTCAACCTGATTTGACTTACGAAGAAGGACCAGAGGCAATCATGGATTTTAAAACGCAAGAGCTCCGCAACAAGAAGATCAACCTTGTCAAAGTTCTTTGGAAACACCATGGTACGGAAGAAGCTACGTGGGAGCTTGAAACAAGATAAAGGAGAAGTACCCCGAGCTATTCACGTAAATTGCGAAATTTCGGGATGAACTTTTTGTAGTGGGGGAGGATTTAACGCCCCTCGAAAATTTTTAATGTAATTATCGAATTTCCGAAATTTATATTTTGTTATCGAATTTAATTCAAAGCTATGCGATCGTTTTGATATGGAGATTTATTATTTTGGGTATTTATTCAATTGTCAATCTCATTTCAAGAAGAATAATTAAATATTAAATTAATAATTAACCTCGATAATTTATTTTGATGACCCGATATTTTTGTATCGGGATAATATAGATCGATAAATATTTGCGGGTAGACAAAATATTACGATCTCCCGTGCGATGACGCGAAGAGATGTGGAGTTGACGTGAGGTGATGTTAAAGTGACCGATGTGACAAGCGAATGACAACCACTTTAACCTTTTTGATTTTTGGTAATTACAAAGTTACCCCTCACCTCCCTCTATATATATAACCCTCTATCTCACTCCACCACTTTCACTTTCTCTCTCAAAACTCTCTAGAGTTTCTCCGGCGAGATTTCCGGCGACATTCCGGCGAGCTCCGATGAAGCTCTGGCGAGAAGTTTTAAGGTAAAACTATACCTTTTCGGAACCCTCTCTCCGTTTCCCTTCCATTTCCGAACTTAGTTTTCCATTCCTTTGTGTTTTGAAGTGGGAAATCGACGAACTAAGGGTTGATCTAGCTTACAAAGGCTTAAGAACGTCAAGGAGGTATAGATCGAACCTCCCTCTAGCTATTTTATCGATTTAAGCATGTTATGATTTTTGCCCTAGTTGATAAATGTTATGATCTAGGTTTGATATTGAGATTATGAGTACGTATGCATGTTTAGCATGTTATGTTATGAGCCTAGAAACAATATATCGAGTTAGGAATCGAGTTGTGTTGATTTTGGAGCATTTTTGGTATGTTTACCCTATTTGGACATATTGAGCTTTTATCTCGATTCCAACATGTTTTGGTAGTTTAAATCATGTCTAGACTCATTATATATGTTTAGGAACCATTTGGTGTTGTTAGAAATCGATTGGACGAGTTCGAATAATCGTTTGGGCCAAAACACAAAAATTCCGCCGAAGGCTTCAAGCCTCTGTTTCGACCGACACAGATTGTGTCGAGCGAAACAGAGCCAAAATTTTGATCGACATAGATTGTGTCGATCGAAACAGAGCTAAAATTTTGATCGACACAATTTGTGTAGATCGACACAGATGTTGTTCCTTGAGATTTTGTTGTCCATCCTTCGTATCGATCGACACACTTCATTTCCATCGACATTCTTGACATAACAAGCCACTTCGATCGACACACTTGGTGTCGGTCGATACACTCATGATTTCGATCGACACACTTGGTGTCGGTCGACACACACTTGAATTCGGTCGACATTCCATCATGTCGACCGACACAAACCAAACCGGTCGACACATGCTTCAGTCGACACGCATACGTATGTCAAACATCCATGTCGATCGACACTACTTATGTTGATCGACACAGACACATAATTTGAAATTTTCAACTTTTATTCTTTGATCGATTCGACTTATCATTTATACCTTTTGATATCCTTTCGATTGATCGATTAATACAACCATATCTCAATTCTAAATTCATCCTTCGATTAATTGAATTCCAACTTCGTTTGATATTCCTTGTATCAATCGACTATGAGATGTTATCTTCCATAACTTCTCCGATGACCTTTTCAATTCAAATCAATTTGATTTGCTTAACCAAACTCTAGTAACTCGAAATTCCTTGAAGCTTATTGTTAAATCAAACTTGTTGAACCTTAACTTTCGAAATCTTAATTGATCTTCATCTAAGATCAATAATCTCCTCGATTATTTCGTTGAAACAACTTGATGAGTTCTTATACTCTCAAGCAATGTACGATGATTCACAATGAAACTTCTTTCAATCTTAAACTCTTGAAAGTGCATAGTCACTTGACGAAGTCATTTGTTTCGATCAATCACATTGAATTATTATTCATGTTCCTTGAATTAATGCTCGATGTTGAACCACGAGCTATTGAAGTAACGTTTGACTACCTTGTTCGTCAAACTAAATTGCCAAGTCATTCTTCTATATCCTTATCCGATGGCTCAAACTCAAGAAGTCCAAGATCGATTAAGAGTCTAGAATTAATTGATGAGTTAAGATTTTAAATAACCTATTATCCCTTGAGGATTTACTCGTATTTCTTATGTGATAGGAAAGAGAAGGGAGAAGATCGATATCTAGATCAACCAATCGCATAACCGCACCTAATCAAGGTGGGCTTTCTTTTACCCCTATATAGTGGGCCAAATTAACAATATGAAAATGATGTTTTATTTTCAAAGCATATCAAGCATGAAATGAAATGTTTTAAACTGCTTTGTCATTGCCTATTATTTTGTGTTTGCTATCTGTCCTCTCTGTGGGGGAACCCCACTTAGAGAAGAACATCAAACGTATTCAACGTGGATGTTGACTGCGCGTATTGCGAGTCTTTAATGATCGTGCCCGGACAGTATGAAAGCTACTACGGGTTAGTGCACTGTGATGCTGACTTGTTAGGGGTCGCGCCCTACTCGAACTAGCATCGTGACTATGGTAGGAGGCCACCTCCCAGTCGCATAATTTTGCAGATAGTTAACTGTGTAAAAGAGCTAGCTCATTCATGAAATATTTTGGTGCAATGGGAGGATTTCAAACTTAAAACCCCATGTGCGACCCGATTAAAAAGGCGTGACAAAATTATATGTATGTATGTTTTCGGGCATGTGTTCACTAAGTACAATTTGTACTTAGCCCCTCGCATTATTTCTAAAATGCGCAGGTTAAAAGAAGCTTTTGGAGCAAGAGTACGAGGTAGCAGAGGAGTGGAGCTGAAGATTCTTTTTGTAATAGTTAGATGCGGAAGTGTGTATCTTCATATACATACTTCCTTGATAACTTTCCGCTGCTAAACTCAATGTCTTTTGATTAGACTTTTGTTATCGTTAACCTTGTTAAAACTCTGATATTTGGTTTACTCAAGGAGCTACGATCCCTTCTTGAGGAGGCACCCCTTTTAATATCTTTTGCTTAACTTGGGATAAGTGCAATGATTCTTACTTGTTTGCTTGAATTTTTTTCTATTAATTGATATCCCGAGTGCAAGTCTCGTACCCGATGTGCCTCATTTCTTTGAATATTTCCATATTATTAAATCGGGGCGTGACAAAAGCCCCTATCAATTACAAAGAGATGGTAAAAATGGTTTGTGTGACTTCTAAGTTTAACATCTTCCATTCTAGTTGTTATCTGTCTGAAATTAAACCTAAGAATGTTTATGAAGCTTTAAAAGATGAGAATTAGATTTTATCTATGCAGGAAGAGTTAAATCAATTTGTTTCCAATGATGTTTGGACCTTAGTTCCTAGGCCTAAAGAGAAAAACGTGATTGGAACTTTAAAAATAAAACTGATGAGAACGAAAATGTTGTTAGGAACAAATCTAGGTTAGTTGCTCAAGGGTATACTCAAGTAGAAGGTATTGATTTCGATGAAACATTTGCTCCTGTTGCTAGGTTAGAGTTAATACGGATTTTAATTGCTATTGCTTGTGCTTCTATTTTCTCTTTGTATCAGATGGATGTAAAAAGTGTTTTTTAAATGGTATTTTAAATGAGGAAGCTTATGTTGAACAACCGAAAGGTTTTGAGGATCCATCCAAACCCAATCATGTGTACAAATTGAAGAAGGCATAGTACGGACTCAAACAAGCGCCTCGAGCATGGTATGCATGGCTAACTGAATTTCTACTTGATCTAAAGTTCAGCAGAGGTAATGTGGATAAAACTCTTTTTGTTAAACATACTGGTAAGAACTTTTTAGTTGCTCAAGTTTATGCTGATGACATTGTGTTTGGGGCGACTGATGTTAGATTTGTAGATGATTTTGTCACCAGGATGTCTGACATGTTTGAAATGAGTATGGTAGGAGAGTTAAACTATTTTCTAGGACTCCAAATTAAACAATCTCACGAAGGTGTCTTTATTTCTCAAAGTAAATATGCATGTAATCTTGTGAAAAGATTTGGGTTAGAGTCTGTAAAACACATGAAAACACCAATGGGTTCCAGTGTTAAACTTTGTAAAGATAGTAGTGGTGTTAGTGTTGAATCTACTGAATACCGTGGAATGATAAGTAGTTTGTTATACCTTACTGCTAGTAGGCCTGATATACTTTTTAGTGTTGGTGTTTGTGCTAGATACCAGTCTGACTCCAAAGAACCTCATATGAAAGCTGTTAAGAGAATAATCCAATATATATCTGGAACTTCAAACATTGGATTGTGGTATGCAAAAGATATTGGTACTAACATTACATGTTATAGCGATGTTGATTGGGCAGGCGATGTTGATGATAGAAAAAGTACTAGTGGTGGATGTTTTCTAATTGGAGCAAATCTTGTATCTTGGACAAGTAAGAAACAAAATTGCATATCTCTTTCAACGGATGAAGCCGAGTACATTGCTGCAGCAAGTTGTTGCACACAATTGGTATGGATGAAACAAATGCTTGAAGATTACGGTATGTTTTCTGAAACTTTAACATTGTTCTGTGACAATTCTAGTGCTATTGAGATTTCAAAAAATCCAGTCCAACATTCTAGAACTAAGCACATAGATATTCGACACCACTTTATTCGAGATTTAGTGGAAAAAGATCTTATCTCACTTAAACACATTCCTACTAAAGATCAAATTGCTGACATTTTTACAAAGGCCCTTGACTTTGAGAGATTCTCTTATGTTAGAAAATCTCTTGGTATGTGTAATGCTCCTTAAATTCGTATGAGTAGGATGTTGATCATTGTAAATATTGAGTCGATCAATATTCAGGTGTTTTTCAGTTTATTCTTCTGCTTGCCTGATTCTTTATTATCGGTTGTGTTATATCTTTCTCTTTAAGGTCTGATTTTTTAAAAACCCATGTTATAAGACTGTAGGCACAAGAGTGAGGCCTTAATGTCAACACATGGAGTATAAACTCATGTTATAAGACGGTAGGCACAAGAGTGAGGCCTTAATGTCAAAACATTGAGTATGTTTGTCATGTATGATCATTATTTCTCAAGTACTGTAGACAGGATGTTACTAGGAACACTGTCTATGTGGAACATGTTGAATGGTGAGGTAATACATGCTAAATTTGTATGTCGCAATCTAAGTACTGGAGATAGGATGTTATTAGGAACACCATCTCTGTGGAACATGGCACATGACATTGTCTTTTTTTTCAGATCGTTTGTTTTATATGGGTATAACACTATGATGTTAAAGTTTGAAGGCTTGCGGTTTTTGTTCGTTTCTTTCTTTATGTTAAAAAAACAAAAAAAAGGAGAGAAAAAGAAGAAGAAATGAGTCTTTAATCATTGTTGAGTACTTTGGTGTCACACTTTGTTAAGAAGTATAGGGGTGTTAAAGTTGGTGTTAAACTCAGTTTCTTGGTGTTGGATAAGGACTTTTTATGAAATCTTAAGCTTTTCTTTCCTGCAATCATTCAGGGGGAGAAAATTAGGTTTTATGTTTATGTGAAACGTCTAATATCTTTTATGGTGCAATTTAATATCTCACTATGCAGGTCGAATAGAACTGAATTACAAGTGTTGTGTTGGAATGCTTATAGGAATGATAAGCTTAAACGGGAGATTGAAGATGCAATGTTTAACCTTCGTTGGTGTTAAAGTCGAAGTTATGTTTAACATCATAGTGTTAGACTGTACTGCTGATTTAATCTTATCATTCCTTATTTATTCGTATTTATTTATTTCCGTATATTCAGTTTATTCTAGGATAGATATATATTTTATAAAGATTTGGGAACGAATAGGATTTAATTTATAGATATATTTGAATAGATTTACTTCTTAATCTTTAGATATAGATATAAATCTTTCATATATATCTTTCATATATCTTCACCTATATTCCTCTAGTATTTGCAGTTGAGATATATATGCAAAGATACATATCTAGCACGAGACAACACACATCTAAACCTATATAAAGGGTGCTGGGGTGTGAATAAAGATTGGACGACTTAGAGTATTTATCAAGATATTATTCAAGCAAGGCGTTAAAAGCTTTTGATCATTGTTCTAGTGCTTTCAACTCACGAAGATATTCAAGCCGAAGAAGGATCCTACCTCCAGAGAGTGAATCTAACGGTAGAGGAGTTTTTAGGGTTGAATCGTGTGTTCGTAAGTACGCTTTTCATAGTTGTAGTCTCTACTTCTATGTAAATTCAAAAAGTTCTTCGAGGGAGTGAACCGAGAAGGACTTTGGATATTTATTATTTCGATTTTATTGTGTAAACTTCATTATTATAGTGAAATCTGTTTTTGGCCGTGAGGCTCTCGCGAGTTTAGAAACTCTAGACTCGTGAAAAATAATTCTTTGTGTCTACGTTAATTTCCGCTGCATGTTAAACTTTGTCTAACATTTTGTTTAACATTACTCTGTTAGTCAGGCATATTGAATTCTGCAGTGTTGAATACTTCAACACCTCGATGTTAATAATAAACTCGGGCACTAAATTCTTTCAAACTTCAATCTTGCAAGTGCAGTCGCGGCGGTGGTGTAGACGAGGCGGTGGCGCAGGGGAGGATTGGGAAGGGCGCAAACGCGTCGGTGGCACAGGGCGGCGGTGGCACTGAGAATTTTGGAGGGATGGGGAAGGTTGGGGAGGGTTACTAGGATGACAATTTTAGAATGATTGATCAATTAATATGTATAAAACTAATTAATAATACATTATAATATCAACGAATAAAAATAATAAAATAACAACATATAAGTGTAAGTGTTGTTTTTTTATAAAAAGACAACACATAAATTGCAATACTACATAAAAAGTGTTGTCTTTTAGCGTATTTTGGTATGAAAAGACAATACTTTTATTTTTAACAACACTTTTTTTTTTTACTCTACAACAATACTTTTCAAAGAAAAGTGTTGTCTTTTCAGTATTGATGTTCACTGTTTTTCTTGTAGTGATAATTTTAATATGAATTTTATATTTTTAAAAAAGTGTGTTGTAATTGCAAGTTTTTTTAAAGGTTTGTTATTATTGCCAAATTTTACAAAACTTATTATAATTGCAAAGTTTGTGAAAAGTCTTGTTATTATTTGTAATTAATCCTTTAGTTTTTTGTGTTATTGATATAAAATTATTTGAAAATTTGATGTGTGTTTATATTATATGTAATACTTGTTCAATTGAAGAATTGTGTTTGTTTATGACAAAAGTTATAATTAGATGATTCTTTGTTTGATTTGAAATTTATGTTTGTTTAACATAACAATATTGATTAATCTACATACCTTATCTCATAAAAACCGAATGTGAGAATAATTAACTTGAATCTCAGTTGCCATTGTCTATGATGCTTGATTAATTCAATAATGAAAATTAATTTGCATGTGTTAATTATTTGAAATAGTTTATTTATAAAACACATTATGTTTTGGTACATCTTAAATATGGTCAAAATTACATATTTTCACCTCAGAATTTGTTAAAATTTTTTAATCAAACATCGATTTTGGGTTTATCTAAAAAAACATTGATTTTGGGTTGACGATGATATCATCACATAGAATTATATATTGTAAATATTTTAGTCAAAATCCAAAATTTGGAAATAATATTTAAATCAAAAAAATGAATGTAATTGCATAATAGTTTGTGGAATGATTTTTATTTTTTAAATTTTATAATAATTCTCGACCCGTCCTATAAGATTTAAATCTATGGATCGCAATCGGGTAAATTAAGAAGTAATTTTTTATAGCAATATTGAATTTTTTTTAAAAAACAATGTTTGGTCGCACTCAGTTGCACCTAATGACCATTATTTTTATATATTTTCTTAAACTCGGGTCGTGCCCGGGTTTCTCCCAAGTCGCACTCGTACTTGCACTAACACACACTGACACACTACACACACTTATTTTTTAATTTTTTTTTAACTTTGATCGCACTTGTGATCTCACTCGAATCGCACTCGGGTAGCGCCCATCATTTAAATTTATATTATTTTTTATTATATAAAATATTGTTAGGGTCGCGAATGGATCAATATATTATTTAATTTTGATAATAATATTTAATTAATATTTTTCGTAGATTTTCTGAAAAGTATCTGAATTCACATGAAAATAGTCTGAAATACGTATTATTGACTTTTTTTATATGTGTTCATAAATGTGGCCAAAATCATAAGATATAATAGTCAAATTCCAAGATTTCTCTCTTTTCATATCCAATAATGATTTTGTTTGTTTTGTGTAAACCTCTTGTGCCTGTCCAAACCATATGCACAACTTTATTATTATTATTTTTTTCCAAATAATTTGAGTGTTCCTTTTTTTCATCTCTCTCTCAATAAATATATTAGGAGAGCATGATACAAGTCCAGGGCTAGCGGCAGCACTATATGGAGACCTATGGGGTCCGTCGCCCCAACAGTTTATACCTTTATTTATGTATTTTTTACTTATATTTTTTAAACACTAAAATAAGATTATAAAGAACGACTCCACAAAATATATTTGAGCCTTCATAGACCTTTAAGTCTGTATCTGCCCCTACTAGGTATAATTTGTGTAATCAACTGTTGGGAAGTATTCCTACTAATCAACTGTTGGGAAGTATTCCTACCAATTGATATGTTTTGATGTGTCAAACAATGTATAGAAACAACCAGTTTAGAGTGCCTCTAGATTAGCTCTAGTTTGTGCAAAATATGTAAAGTTCTGCATAGGATACCAATTGAGTTGTAATAGAGTCGATCAAGATAAACTGGAAATCCTCCAATTTGGTCTCTCAAGGTGATAGAAGAAACTGGTTACAATCTATAGTACCAGTTTGGAGAATTTGCATGAAAAAAAACTAGATGACTTTAGCAGCATGAAACTGGCCGGTTTCACTCATGCCTATCACTCTGGCGCACAGAGACAAAGAGAACAAGTCAAGATCTTTTTAAAGTCTAGACCTTAATCACTTAAAGTCTAAAGATCCTATTGTTGAACCATTTTTGATTCCTCGGACTGATTAAAAGAGCTGTTATGACACACCGTACGATGTCGACATCCTATGTCAGAAAAGCAGGAACAGGCACAAAGTTTATGCAAAAGCAACCTGTATTTCGCAGAAGAAACGCGCCAATTGGACTTCATCAATGTGTCTCTTAATGACTACAAATTCAAACTTCACACACTTCATGTAACGCCCCCAACTGACCTTCCCAATTTGGGGTCGCGTTACATTGATGTTTCAGGTTTTGTTAAACATTTTCTCACTTTAAATAAGCAAGCGGAAGACTTTAATTAACAGAAAAGATAATTTAATAACATAAAGAAGTACTTCGAGTCAGTTTTAAAATAAAAGTATTCAAAGAGTATTCAGAATTTGGGAAGGATAAAACAGAGTGCGGTGCAGCAGTGTGTGTAGCGTGATGGTGACATATATATGAAGATACATGTCACAGGATCTTTAAGTTTACAAATTCTTCACTTCGCTTGTTTACACCCCTGCTCGCTCATCGTTGCTGCTCAACCTGCGTATTTAAGAAATAATACGAGGGGCAGAGTACTAATGTACCCAATGAGAAACATGCCCGAAAACATACATTATATATGAGAAATGCTATGCAACTCACACAGATAGACACGGGGTTTTGTTGAAAGAAACCTTGTTATCTAAAACATTTTCTTTTATGCGCTATTTAAACATGTTACTGTATCTATTATTGTTTTGTAACCGGAAGCTGGCCTACTTCCAAATTACGATGACTAGTTAGGAATGATTAAACATTCAACACCTATCATCTAAGTGCACTAATCTCGGGATTCACTTTGAGATTCGATCGTATTTTAATTAATCAATCACTTCCCACAGGGTTTAAGGTCACTACCATTTCACCCGTGTTTCTATTCTTTTCAGGGTTTAAGGTCACTACCATTTCACCCGCGCATTTTATCTTTCCTAGGTTTAAAGTCACTACCATTTCACCCAATTCTCAATCAAGTTTCCCAATTCACTAAATGAGTTCTAGCGCAGTTATGGGACCTGGTTCTAAACTCATTAGTAATACTCTCTGTCGATTCCCATCGACAGAGGACAGATAAAATAACACAAAACATGCATAGCAATCTCAATTTAAATCAAAACATTTTTAACACATTTTGAAAAGGAAAAACACGCATTTAATTTTGTACTGAAATAGTTTCCCACCTTGTATTCGGCTTTAAGTATAGATGTTTTCTGCTAGTGAGCTCAACTGTCCTTGCTTTCAATTTCCTACAATCAATTAGGAATACTCAAGTCAGTACGAACGATCTAAGACAGTAATATCTTAATCGTAATTAAACAAGACTCGAAAGGAATTAGGATCAGAATGAGAGAACTGGACTCCTCATAATTGGGCTCTGTGTCAACCGACAAAGATCTGCGTCGGTTGACACAATCCTTGGTCGACACAACCTTTGGGTCGACAGTCCTTCTGTCGACACAACTCTGTCGACCCACCCTATTGATCGTTATACTCTTGTCGCCGACAGAGGTGTGTCGATTTGATCCCCCGATTTGTATCCCTATCGGTCGACATACCCCCTATCGACCGACAAATGTGGTCGACATGTCTCCTTCGACAACAGCTGTGTCGATCGAAATACATCCTGTCGATCGACTGCCTTCTGACCAGAGCCTCCATGTCGATCGACAGCATTCCTGTCGATCGACAGGAGTCATCTTCCTCGCGGGTTCGCCGGAGAACTGAACCTGCAACTCGCCGTAAAACACTCCCCACAACCCTGATTCAACATGAAATTACATATTTTGACTCCCCAGACCTCAATGAACATGAATATAGCACTAAAACATTGGAAAACACGAAGAAATCGGGAAGGAAAAGTAGATCACCGGAGCTCCTCCTCTCACTGCGGCGGTTGCAATTTCCGGCGAGGAAACTTGTGTTTCTTGACGTCCGAATGGTCTACACACGATGGGAAACACGAATCTAACTTCAAAACACAGAATTACGGCCGGAATAACGAGATTCAAACATTTAAACTCAAAATCGCACAATACCACCCACCTTCACTTCTCCCTTCGATAACTCGGCCGTTTCTCGTCCTCTCGGAGCCCACGAGCGCTTTCCAATGGAGGTGTTGGCTCGTCGAATGGTCGCCGGCGTTGGCCGAAAATTTGGCCGGAAAGTGGTCTGACGGGATTGGGGTGGGTTGAAGGGTTTCTCACACTTTCTCTCTCTAAAATATAATATATGGTGTAAATGTTATAATTCCTAATATCTATATAATTAAAATCCTCTTTTCCACACTATAATGTATATAACTTTATCCATATATATATATATATATATATATATATATATGTATATAAATCCAAATATGCTTATAATTTTATAATTTTCCAACTTAATAACTCCAAAATTTCCTCATAAAATTCCAAACATTCATGCATAAACCTCCAAAAATCCAATCTCCAACACATAATATTTTCAAATTCCTACCATGATATTTCCACTTAACTCTTGAAAATTTCTCCAAAATGTAAATACCAAGCTCAAAATAAATTCTCCAATAAAATAAATAACTTCAAATACCTCTAAATTGGGAAACTCTTTCTTTATTATATTCGAATAACTTGTACAAGGTCAAATATTATACGGGGTGTTATATCTCCTCACCCTTATAAAATTTTCGTCCCGAAAATTTACAAAGCTTCGAAAAGCTCGGGATACTACTCTCTCATCTTTTCCTCAAGTTCCCATGTCGCTTCTTCACTCCCATGGTGACTCCAAAGCACTTTTACAAGCGGAATCGACTTATTTATGAGCTCTTGCATCTTACGATCCAATATAGCCTCTTGCTGTTCTTCATATCGTAAATCTGGACTTAAAATTACATCCTCTTGACGTATCACGTGTGTAGGATCATACACGTACTTCCTCAGCTGTGACACGTGAAATACTTTGTGGATATTTCCCATACTCGGGGGTAGTGCCAATCTGTATGCCACTGGACCAATGCGCTCTAAAATCTCGTATGGTTCATAGCACGGTCTCAGTTTGCCTTTAACCCCGAAGTGCACTATTCCTCTAAAGGGTGAAACTTTGAGGAAAACCTTACCCCCAACTTCAAAACACAACTCTGCCCTCCTCGAGTCGGCATAGGACTTCTGCCTACTCTGCGCTTCTCTGATTCTCTCTCGAATTTGCCGGACTATTTCAATCATTTCACTCACTGTGTCCGGTCTAATAACTTTCCGTTCTCCTACCTTATCCTTTTAATCATTTCACTCACTGCGTCCGGTCTAATAACTTTCCGTTCTCCTACCTCATCCCAATATAGAGGTGAACGACACTTTCTTCCATATAATGCCTCGTAAGGAGCTATTCCGATTGTTGCCTGATAACTATTATTATAAGCAAACTCGATCAAAGGCAAAATCGGCTCCCAACTGCTTCCTCGGTCCAAAACCACCGTTCTCAGCATGTCCTCAAGAGTTTGAATGGTTCTCTAAGACTGACCATCCGATTGAGGGTGAAACGCCATACTAAAACTCAAGCGAGTACCCAACTCCTGTTGCAAACTCATCCAAAATCGAGATGTAAACTTCACATCTCTGTCAGACGTAATAGATTTCAGCACTCCGTGCAGTCTGACTATCTCTCGGACATATATCTGAGCTAGCTTATTGATAACGCTGTAGAATTCAGCAGCAAATAAATTTATAGATCCAAAGGAATGTCGAACCCACAGGGATAGTGCAACGAAGTCATCTCATGTACTGGACACAATTTATCAATTCTTTGTTTGAGTTAATCCAAATTTGAATAGGGTTTTTGTTTTCAAAACAGAAAAATAACTTGAGAATAAAATTCAATAATAAAAAGAAGAGATTCTAGGGAAATCAACCAATCCAATCCAACATGCATAAACAATCAATCCAAACCCAAAATCATTATTAAGGTGGGAAATTTGTTAAATTGGAATTAATTCCTTTGTTGGGCAATCAAAACCTAGATTACTAGAAAGTGAATTTCACCTCTCGGTCTCAAGAACACAAACTAGTCAATCCCAATAAAGATACAGATTTGAAAACCCTACAACTAATTCTTCCTTTTGAGACAGAAAACAGTTGTATCAAAATTCTATTTTCCTATTATTAATTATCTCATCTCGGTCTCAAATAAATAACTATAAACCTAATCCAATTTTCATCTCTCGATCCTTCAATTGAAAATAAATTTTAAAATCAAAACCATTGAATTTGAACCAATTAATTAGGGTTTAGATTTAATTGAATTAACACATGCTAAAGAGGATGGTGAAACCCTAGAACCTTTTAAGGACTCTAGCCTAACATAATTGAAATAAACATTGCAATAAATATAAATAAGCTTACTTGAATCATTAAAGAAATAGGAAACTTGAATGTCTTGAAAAACTCCAAAGCTCAATTATTCTAAGTGTAATAAGGCATAAAAGAAGTCCAATTTTCGTGCAGTTGAGTTCTTATTTATAGAGGGGGAAGAAGACCTAATTTGAGTATTGGGTAAAAATAGCAAAAACTGCCAAAACAGGCCAAAAACAGCCTTTTCGGACCTCCGTGTCGATCGACAGGCAGGCTGTCGATCGACACAACCATCCAGTCAAAATCCGGGCTAAATTTTGTGACAATTCTGCAATTTTGACCTCTGTTTCGATCGACAGAGAGGATTTCGATCGACATGAATGCATCTGTCTGCGCAGTCTCACGGTTTTGGCCATAACTTTTGCTCCCAAACTCCGATTGACCCGATTCTAGTTGCGTTGGAAAGCTAATTCAAAGAGCTTTCCATCCATGTGCTCCATTAGCTCAGATTCGTTTGGTGGAAGAAGGCGTGACTATTCCTTTGAACATCATCTGCTTTCGGTACGGATTTCCAATAAATTTGGCCTAAAACCTACAAAAATCACCCATCAAAGCCATAACACCCTCTAAAGTAGACTCATGCACATAAATAAGTAAAAACATAAAATAAAGCACTTGAAACAATGGATAAAAATATAGATAAGTGAGTATAATTATGAGCTTATCAAACCCCTCAAACTTGAATATTAGATTTTCCTCAATCGAAGAAAAGAAGAAAGAAATCTCAAGCAGTTGAAAGTGAAATGCCTCACAAGATTCATCACAATCAAGGTTCATCAATCCACATCACACAAGCAATTGAAAGAGATAAGATATTCATCAACTTCGGAAGACTCACAGGAAAGTGTATCGCTCAATCACTCAAGTGTTTAGGTTTCAATGAAAGCACTCACAACATGTATGAAGAAATTTCTACCATAGGCTTGCAAAAGTTCTAAAATCTCCACTGCTTATTTGTGCACACAATTCAAGAATAAAAAAGGACTTTGATTGGGTTGTAATGTAGGCTTTTTGTGACAAGGTAGGGAAATATGGCCAAGTGACTAAAAAGAAAACATTGAGTTCGCGACTCTCAACATATCAGAATCACCATCTATCAACATCTACCCCATCTCCTTAAATATTACAATTCAAACCATAAATAGCTCTCTTTTTTTTTATAGCCCTTTTATGCTCTTAAAATTTTGTTTAAACGTTTGAGCTTATAAGGACATTTTTCTAGAGCTATCTTTCTATGCACACCAATTATAAAGTTTTCTTATCCACT
Source organism: Plectranthus barbatus (assembly GCA_026898455.1). Taxonomy (NCBI): domain Eukaryota; kingdom Viridiplantae; phylum Streptophyta; class Magnoliopsida; order Lamiales; family Lamiaceae; genus Plectranthus; species Plectranthus barbatus. The sequence goes on from JAPKLW010000045.1 coordinate 743,564, forward strand.
TTCAAATATTCCACCCTTATTCTTCCCACAGTCTCATAGACAAGACAAAAACCTCCCTACTATCATAGAAATCTTATAGACAAGACATAAAAATGAAGTATGGCTCAAAGGGGCTGATTAAGGATAATTTTTTATAAGGGACAGTGTTTGGGATAAATTGGCTAACAAAGATGGCCTAAGATCATTTTCTATCATTGTGCACACTATGCAGTCTCAAAACAGAACAAAAGCAAGTTCTAGAGAAACGAAAACATACATGTGAATCTCTCATGAACAAATAAAGGCTCAAAAACTCAGTTGGGTTTAACAAATTCTTCCTTAGTCAACTTCAATCCACTCAAACATCATGAAAGTGTAAGTTTCAATTAGACCCTATCATGCGGTATTCTACATTCATGGGCAAATCAACCACAATCGAAATCAACTCAACTAATGAAAGATCGATTCCAAACATTGCATAGAATGCTAGAGGGTTCAATTACTTAAAGATTTTCCTCACATACTATCTATATATTTTTTTTTATTGGCAAAAATTAAACACACCAGATCAAATAAAGCAAGTAAAGTAAATAAAACAGGAAAGCGAATAAACATAAAGGATAAAAGTTCAACTTCTTGTCCACATCCCCCCAAACTTATTTCGAACTCATAGAGCAAGAAAAAGTTTGAAAATCAGACAAGAAGAAGAACGGTACCTGACTGTCGATCTCAGACATCGACTTTTTATCCATCGGAGGCTGCAGAACGCGAAAGACAGAATTTGGTGGCTGCTGGCACTCTGTGTCGATCGACAGGGGCTCTGTCGATCGACACAGAGCCTTCTTGTCGACCCAAGGGCTGGCTCGAAGTGCTCTATCGATTCGCCTCTGTGTCGATCGACACCCTGTGTGTCGATCGAAACAGAGCTCCGAAATTTTGTTTTTTTTCAAAATAAACAACACACGAAAATTAGAGAAACAACTGAAATAAAACAAGAAATCAATGGGTTACCTCCCATGCAGTGCCTTAGTTATTGTCGTGGCTCGACAATAGGGATACTTCACCAAGGAGGTCGGGTCCAGACTCGCCGCCCCCTTGCATCGATCATGTAGACCATCCGATCACGAATAACAGTGGTGAGCTCGGAAGAGGATGGTGTAATTGGAAATTTTGCCATCCCATTTTCAAGCTCCCATTCGATCTCGGCGGCTTCTTCATCTTCCTCAATGGTGGTGGAGATGCTACTTTTTGGCTTTGATCAATCACAAAGGTGATTGTCTCATCGTTTCCTCGAAGTGTAATCTCTCCACCTCGGCAGTCTATCAGTGCCCCACTTGTCTTCAGAAACTCTCTTCCAAGGATCATCGGCATTCCATGTTGTTCCTGCATCTCAAGATCAATCCCATGGCCGGGGTACATCCTCAACGGCTCTTTGTATCTCTTCCAAGCTTCATAGAGGGTCTCATCGTACTTCTGGCTGAAGTGAGTGATGTCGGACTTCCTCTTCATGATGACACTGGGCGGGAAGAAGTTGGTGAGGAACTCTGCTCAGAGTTGTGCCCATGTGGCAATTCTGCTCTTGTCCAAACCAGCAAACCAAGACCGGGCCTCATCCCTGAGAGAAAAAGAAAAAAATGCATCCGGATGGTGTCTTGGGGCACTCCGTTCTGCTTGATTGTGTCGCACACCTCGATGAACTGACTGAGGTGGCTGTACGGGTCCTCAATGGCCTTCCCTGCATATTAGTTCTGCTGGACCATCTGAATCAGGCCTGTCTTCAGCTCAAAGTTGTTGGCATCAATGCCAACTTGGAATCCCGGCTCCTCTCTCTGTGGCAGGAAGCGATCAAGAATGGATCTTTGAGGCACCACAATTCGTCTTTTAGGGTTTCCTTCATTGGCCAGGGCTGCCAGTCTGGCAGCCTGCTCTGCTTGAACTGCTTGTGCTACTTGAAGTTGCTCCCTGAGTTGTCGGACCTCATTCATGAACTGTCTTTGATCCTCAGGAGTCATGTTTTGGAGTGGTGCTTCTGGTGGTTGCTCCATCTCAGGCTCTCTTTCCTTGTTCTTTCCTCTGCTTTTGTTTCTCCTACAGGTAGCTTCAATTTCTGAATCGAAGGCTTCAAGATTCTTCCCCCGAGCTCTTGTGTTCATGCACCTGAAGAGAAAACAGAAAACTAGGAACCAGTCTCTATGTCGACCGACAGGGTGACTGTTGATCGACACGGATGCTGCCTCTGTGTCGATCGACAGAAGCTCTGTCGATCGAAATAGAAGCAAAAATTTCACACACACGCACGCGAACAAAAATTAAAAACTCAATCCAGAAAATATCAAAACAATCCAATAACAAGATAAAATCTGACTATCCCCGGCAACGGCGCCAATTTGATAACGCTGTAGAATACAGCAGCAAATAAATTTATAGATCCAAAGGAATGTCGAACCCACAGGGATAGTGCAACGAAGTCATCTCATGTATTGGACACAGTTTATCAATTCTTTGTTTGAGTTAATCCAAATTTGAATAGGGTTTTTGTTTTCAAAACAGAAAAATAACTTGAGAATAAAATGCAATAATAAAAAGCACAGATTCTAGGGAAATCAACTAATCCAATCCATGCATAAACAATCAATCCAAAACCAAAATCATTATTAAGGTGGGAAATCTGTTAAATTGTAATTAATTCATTTGTTGGGCAATTAAAACCTAGATTACTAGAAAGTGAATTTCACCTCTCGGTCTCAAGAACACAAACTAGTCAATCCCAATAAACATACAGATTTGAAAACCCTACAACTAATTCTTCCTTTTGAGACAGAAAACAGTTGTATCAAAATTCTATTTTTCCTATTATTAATTATCTCCTCTCGGTCTCAAATAAATAACTATAAACCTAATCCAATTTTCATCTCTCGATCCTTCAATTGAAAATAAATTTTAAAATCAAAACCATAGAATTTGAACCAATTAATTTGGGTTTAGATTTAATTGAATTAACACATGCTAAAGAGGATGGTGAAACCCTAGAACCTGTTAAGGGCTCTAGCCTAACATAATTGAAATAAACATTGCAATAAATATAAATAAGCTTACGTGAATCATTAAAGAAATAGGAACCTTGAATGTCTTGAAAAACTCCAAAGCTCAATTATTCTAAGTGTAATAAGGCATAAAAGAAGTCCAATTTTCGTGCAGTTGAGTTCTTATTTATAGAGGGGGAAAAAGACCTAATTTGAGTATTGGGTAAAAATAGCAGAAACTGCCAAAACAGGCCAAAAACAACCTTTTTGGACCTCCGTGTCGATCGACAGGCAGGCCGTCGATCGACACAACCATTCAGTCGAAATTTGGGCTGAACTTTGTGACGATTATGCAATTTTGACCTCTGTTTCGATCGACAGAGAAGATTTCGATCGACGGGAATGCATCTGTCTGCGCAGTCTCACGGTTTTGGCCATAACTTTTGCTCCCGAACTCCGATTGACCCGATTCCAGTTGCGTTGGAAAGCTAATTCAAAGATATTTCATCCATGTGCTTCATTAGTTCAGATTCCATCTGTGGAAGAATTCGTGACTGTTCCTTTGAACATCATCTGCTTTCGGTACGGATTTCCAATAAATTTGGTCTAAAACCTACAAAAATCACCCATCAAAGCCATAACACCCTCTAAAGTAGACTCATGCACAGAAATAAGTAAAAACATAACATAAAGCACTTGAAACAGTGGAGAAAAATATAGATAAGTGAGTATAATTATTAGCTTATCACTTATCTGATCCATAATTTACCTTAATCGGTAAAAAGTGAGCACTCTTCGTTAGACGATCCACTATAACTCATATCACCGTATTCCCTTTCTGTGATCTCGGTAACCCCGTTATGAAATCCATGGTGATATGTTCTCATTTCCACTCCGGAATGTCTAACGGCTGCAACTTCCCACACGACCGTTGATGTAATGCCTTAACTTGTTGACAGACCAAACATTTCTCCACGTATAAGGCTACATCCTTCTTCATACCATCCCACCAGTACCTGGTTTTTAGATCTTGATACATTTTAGTACTTCCTGGGTGAGCGGTATACGGCGTATCGTGAGCTTCACTTAAAATTTCATTCCTTAATTCCTCACTAGCTGGCACCAACATTCTGTCTCTGAAGAACAACGCACTGTCAGGTGCTTCTATGTACTCTCCCACTGGCTTGACCTTCAGTTTCTGACCCAACTTCACGATATCTGCGTCTCCTTTCTGTGCCTCGATGATTCTTTCTCTTAAATCTGGCACCACGGTCAAATCTGCTAAATCACACCTCTTCCTCTCTGAGGGCGATATCACTTCTAAGCTAAGCTTTTCAAATTCCTTGATTAAGCTATCCTCTCTTGTAAGCTTACAGCCTAGCTGAGCTTCTCCTTTCCTGCTCAAGGCATCGGCCACTGAATTTGCCCTGCCTGGGTGATAATTTATCGTAAGATCGTAATCATTCACGAGCTCTAACCATCTCCTCTGCCTCATATTCAAATTCTTCTGTTCGAAGAAATACTTCAAACTCTTATGGTCAGTGAATATGGCACATTTCACACCATAGAGATAATGTCTCCAAATCTTTAACGCGTGAATTACGGCCGCTAACTCCAAGTCATGGGTTGGATAGTTCACTTCATGCGGTCTTAATTGCCTTGACGCATAAGCTATCACCTTACCGTCCTGCATCAATACACAACCTAACCCATTCTTCGAAGCATCAGTGTAAACTTCGAAGTTCTTATCTGATTCCGGCACTGCTAGAACTGGTGCGGTTGTTAGCAACTGTTTCAACTTCTGAAAACTCTTCTCACACTCATCCGTCCACACAAACTTCACACTCTTCTGTAGTAACTGCGTCATTGGCTTTGCAATCTTCGAGAAGCCCTCGATGAATCTTCTGTAATAACCGACTAAGCCCAGAATACTGCGAATCTCATTCGGCGTAGTTGGTGATTTCCAGTCCATCACTGTCTGAATCTTGGCTGGATCCACTTTGATTCCGTCCGCCGAAACAATGTGACCCAAAAACGTCACTTCCCTCAGCCAGAACTCACACTTGTTGAATTTAGCATAAAGCTTCTCATCTCTCAGGGTCTGCAAAACTGTTCTCAGATGTTGCTCATTCTCTGCTTCACTTTTCGAGTATATTAAGATATCATCTATAAACACCAGTACATAATTGTCAAGGTACGGATGGAATACTCGGTTCATTAAGTCCATGAACACCGCAGGAGCATTCGTGAGTCCAAACGGCATTACTACAAACTCGTAGTGACCGTATCTAGTCCTGAATGTTGTCTTCGGAATATCCTCCTTCCGAATCTTTAGCTGATGATACCCTGATCGAAGATCGATCTTAGAAAACACTTTCGCTCCCTTGAGCTGATTGAATAGATCATCAATCCTTGGTAATGGGTATCTGTTCTTCAGTGTCAACTTATTTGGCTCTCGGTAATTAATGCACATACGCATTGATCCGTCCTTCTTCTTCACAAACAAAACCGGTGCACCCTATGGTGACACGCTTGGCCTGATATAACCCATGTCCAATAGCTCTTGTACCTGGACCTTCAATTCTTGCAACTCTTTCGGGGCCATGCGGTACGGCGCTTTGGAAATTGGTGCCGCACCCGGTTCCAAATCGATAGTGAATTCCACCTGCCTGTCTGGTGGTAACCCTGGTAGTTCTTTCGGAAACACATCCTCGAATTCTCTCACTATCGGCACGTCTTGCACTGTTAGGTCTGGTTTATCTTCTCCTTCCAAATACACTAAGAAAGCTTGATTCCCCGTCTTACACAACAACTTCGTTGCTTGAATTGCAGAGATTACTGGCACTCTCTGCCTTTTCCTGAATCCATGCACGAATGCCTCCTCATTCCCTTGTTGTGGAATGATCACTCTTCTCTCCCGACACAAGATCCTCGCCTTATTTTCCGACAGCCAATCCATTCCTAGGATTATGTCTACATCGTGAATATCTAGTACGTTCAACTCTGTTACTTGAATCTCATTCTCGTCAAGCTTGATTCTCAAGTCTCGGCACACTAAAGTAGAAATAGTGGTTTCCCCTGAAGGTATCGCTATGTTCAAGTCATGACTATTCTTCTCTACCTTAAGTTCTAGTGCTTGAACACATGCAGATGATATGAATGTATGCGATGCTCCAGTATCAAATAATACCATAACGGGTATATCATTAATGCTTCCCATACCTGCCAAGTTTCCATCATCTTGATTACCATCTAGAGCATAGGCTCGGGCTCTCCTCTGCTGACCATCACCGCCCTGCTGGTGACCCTCTTGGTTCCTGGGCAGTGCCTGGTTGCCCTGCCTGCCTCCTCCTCGGTTCCCAACATTTCCACTCCATGGTTGGCGGTGCCCTCTGATTGCTCTCAACTGTTGGTTTGCCGGTCTCTGGAAATTTTGGCGGTTTCCCTCTCTTGTTTGTGGTGTGGCACACTGATGAGCAAAGTGCCCTAGGCCACTGCAGTTAAAACATCTGTTTTCTCCTTGCCGGCAATCCCCAGGGTGTCTCTTCCCACATCTTGGACAGTTCTGCTGACCCATGTCTCTCTGGTCACGCCTCGGAGCTGGTTCGGGATTGTTCCTCTGATAATTCTGGTTGTCATGCCTCCCCTGGAAATTCTGATGCCTGCCTTGATCATGGCGTTTCTGACTGCCCTGACCTTGCACGAACTGCCTCGGCGGCTCTTCCCACTTTCTCTTTTAAATCGGAGCTGAGCCTTGTACCTCCTGTACTTCCCATCTAGGCATCTTCTTCTTATTTTTGGATGCCTCAATGTCCAAAGCATGACTCAGCAACTCCTGATAACTCAACCCCTTCATGGTTGCCAGCTGCATGCGGATTTCCTCGCACAAACCGTCTCTGAACTTCTTCGCCATCTTCTGTGGCGTGTCTGCTAGATGTGGCGCCATCTGGAGAAGTTCTCCAAACTTGGTGTCATATTCCTCCACCGACAGCTTCCCTTGCTCGAATAGAAAAAACTCCACTTATTTTTCTTTCCGATACTGTTTCGGAATATATTTCTCAAAAAACGCCTCTTTAAACCTTTCCCAACATAAATGGTCCCTCTCTGCTGGTGTGACCGACTTCACGTAGGTCTCCCACCATCTATCTGCCTTTCCTTTCAACTGATATGACATACAGTTGATTTTCTCTGCCTCTGAGCACCTCATGTGCTTGAATATCTTTTCAAGTTCCCTCACCCAGTCTTCTGCTGCTGCTGGGCCCCCGGTCCCATCAAAAGTCGGAGGGTGTTGCTTTCTAAATGTTTCCACCCATTTGACTGCTGGAATTTTCGGTGCATTTCCCTGGGGTGGAGGAATTGGTCCTTGCTGCCCCGCAACACTCTCCTCATCAAACAATATCCTATATTCTTCATGTCCTTGATGAATAGGGGTTTCCTCCCATAATGGTTCTTCATATATCGGTTGTGGAATGGCTCTCCCACGTCCTCGGCCCCTCTGGCCTCTACCTCTACCTCTACCTCGGCCTCTGCCTCGGCCACGGCCTCTGCCTCTACCTTGGTCAAGATAATCCATTGATTCTCTCTGCAAAACAACACTAATCAGTACCTCACACAAATCTCAACAATATATCCAGTAATTAACCAAATGCTCTTAAACAACCATATTTCAACATCATAATTTAAACAATCATTCAAAATCCAAAACAATTCCAATAAACATCGTCCTCCCATAAATGCATCACAAATAAGGTCTACAACAACAACATCAATTACGTCCAAAACAACAATAAAAGTCCAATACTGAATACAAATAAATGGTACAATAATGTCCACAATGCCTCTCACTCGAATCCCTCAGAAGGATCCTCCTCCTCCTCATCCTCATCCTCTGCCTTCACCGGTCCCTTTCCCCTATCCTGAACGACTGTCCTCCTGCCTCTACTGCCCTCTATATCGCTAGATAAACATATCGGCGCCTGGCACGTACCATAACCGTGGATGGTCCCGTGACCACCGAACATATCCCGCTGTCTGCTCGAAGTCAGTCTAGGCCACATCTCCGTGCTGTCCCATCCTGAATCATGGGCCGACTTAGCCCTGCTGGGCCCTGCCATGTCCTGCTGCGGCTGCTGTACGGAAGGTGTGGGCAGTCCACGCACACGTACAGAAAATTAAAACTCAATCCAGCAAATCCTAGAACGAACTAGTAACAAGATAAAATCTAACAATTCCCCGGCAACGGCGCCAATTTGATCACTGTTATTTCTAACATATTAATTATAGAAACAGTGGCAAATAAATTTGTAAACCCTAAGGTTATCGATCCAGGGGAATTGTGTGGGGAAACTATCCTATATACTAGCTATGATCCTAAGATTCATTGTTTGAGGAATTCAAAAT